>ML823477.1:0-44526 GCA_009831015.1 Picea engelmannii
AATATTATGCTTTCTTCGCAAAGTTATATATTTGATCTAACAATCATGCAATAACAATATAACATAGAGCAAATAACACAACATCAACCATAGAGAACAACAAGATTTGCATGGTTCACCCTCTCCCTAGGGCTACGTCCACATAACTATGTTTCTTGATATATTAGATGAAAACATACAGTTCTATATGCGCACTTAGTTGCATATCTCTTTCTCTCTTTGTCTTTCTCTTTTTCTCCCCTCCCTGTGCACCCAACTGAAGATCCAGAATACAAGAATGTTCTTACAACACAATCACTTCTCTCACACACACAAAAAAAGATCATAACCATTAACCAACCCTCTTGACTCTTCTAGACCTTTATTTATACATTAAATGACTCTCAGACAACCTTAGACCGAAGTCTAGGTGTCAAAACCCTAGATGCCAAAACCCTAGGTCCCACATAACCCGCATCTTAAGGGCTTCACCAACCTATTCTTCCTTCTTTTCTGTGAGGTTCTCTAAAGCGTCTGTTGGTGTCTTATTTTACTTGTTGAGTTGTCCATGATCCATATTCTTTGTTGATATGTCTTCCTTGATCTTCTCTTTCAACGACTCGCTTTTCCTTACTTTGCTCCTTCTTTTCTGCTTCTTTAACCACTTCGACCCTTCCTCAGTTTGTGTGCCTTATGTGCTCTTTGTACTTCATATTTATTCTTCCTTGGTATTTTATTTATTCCTTATTCTTAGCTTTCCTCCTTAATACATAACCAAGGGCCAACAGTCACCTATGACTTGTCCCGAGTCACTGCAGGGTTGAACCTTTTGTATCACTTCGATTGCAGACTGCATGGAGCAGCCTGTGCTTTTTGCTTTGTCCCTCCCTATCGTGTGCAGACTATATTTTATGTGTCTGGTACCCAATTTCAACTGCACTTGGTACCTAGACCCTTCTTCCTTTTCTTTTACTGAGAGCTGTGAGGCAGTTGGTTGTCATAAAACAATTTCAATTGGATCTGATTTACTAAACCATCCTTCCATTCTCTATTAAGAGTCTTCAATTGCGCAACTCCACCTTCTGTAACATAGGCAACTTTGAATGGCCCAAGCCAATGTGTCTTGAACTTCCCTGGATGCTTCATGAACTTGTTGTCATATACCAATACCAAATCTCCTTGCTTAAATGTTTTCCTCTTGATATGTCAGTCATGGTAATCCTTTTCTCGTTCCTTTTGTACCTGCTGATGAAATCATGCAATAAACTTGTCTTCCTCTAGTTCCATCAATTGCGCGAGCCTGTCTTGAATAGTGTCAGTGTCATCCATGCCTATAAATGCTACAATTCTTAAGATGGTAACCAAATATTCCATAGGTACCTCTACTTCCAAACCATAAACTAACTTAAAGGGATTATGTGTTGTCATATTTTTGCAAGTATTTCAATAAGCCCATAACACTGTTGGAATTCTCAAATCCCAATCATCTTTGTTCACACTGCAAATATTCGTCAACGTTATCTCCAAGATATTATTAAAAGCTTCAATTGTACCATTCTCATGTGGGTGGTATGGTGTGCTCTTCTGATGGTGAACTTCGAATTCCTGAGTCAAGGCTTCAATATTTTTATTAATGAAGTGTGTACCTTGATCACTCATAAGGATCTTCGGGCATCCAAATCTAGTTATGATATCATCAAATATGAACTACGCAACTATAGTTGCACTACAATCTTTAACTTCTCTTGTTTCTGCCCATCTGGTCAAATGCCATGTCGTAGTGATGATGTATTAAGCTCCTGTGTTCTTTCTTGGAGGGTTGATAAGTCCCACAAAGTCAATGGCCCATTTCTCAAATTCCTGTAAAGTTATCCGAGGTGATAAATGCATCTCATCCTTTCTGGAAGGCTTCCCTAATCTTTGGCATACATCACAGGCTTTGTAGTAGTCCTTAGCATCTTTGTGTAAAGTGGGCCACCAGAGGCCATCTCTGAGAACCTTCTGCATTGTTGCTTTCCCTGCATAATGTCCTCTTGTGATGCCTTCATGTGCTTCTGCAAGAATCGGTGGTCTTTCTCCCTCCATAATGCATCTCCTCAAGATCTCATATGGTCCCATATTATATATCTATCCAGCTATAAGTTGAAAATATGTAGTGTGGACTACCAAATGTTTTTCTGAATGACTGTATATTCACGAGGTGCCATTTCTGTAGACAGGAACTTGACTATCTCGGTGAAGTGATCATCAACTTTTATGATGCCCAACAACTAGGCATATGGTAATGTATCATACAAACGGGTAGCTTCCTCTCTATGTTCCAACCGAGATAAGTGGTCAAGTCCCTTATTCATACTTCCTGGCTTGACCACGATCTCAAAATCATATTCCTGAAATAATAATAGCCATCTGCATATTCTTCCCCCCAACACTGGCTTGTTAACTAAGTATTTCAATGTGGAGTGATCAGTGAACATCTTAAAATGTCCTCCCAACAAGTAGTGTCTAAACTTTTGCAGCACATAAACCATGGCTAAGCCTTCTCTTTCAGTGGTAGTATAATTTATTTCAGTTGTAGAAATCTTCCTGCTAGAAAAGGCTATAGGGTGGTCAACATCTCCTACTCCTAGCTGTTCTAAGACTGCTCCTAATGCAATGGATGAAGCATCGACATGGACATGGAATTCCTTACTCCAATCTGGGAAAACCAAAATAGGCGCAGTAAACATTTTTTTCTTTAGTGTGTCGAAGCTCTATTGGCATTCCTCTGTCCATTGAAACTGATTGTCTTTCTTTAATAGCTTTTCCATGGGTGTTGTTATCTGTGTGTAGCTCTTGATGAACTTTATGCAGTACCCAGTGTGTCCTAATGTAGTGCGTAGCTATCTAACTAAAGTAGGAGGGGATAGATCGACAATGATAGAAATCTTGGAAGTATCTACCAACAACCCTTGCTTACATACAATGTGTCCTAACAACACTCCAAAAGGTGAGAGGAAAATGCACTTCTTCAGGTTCAGGCAATGTGACATTGCCTAAAACATTCCAATATGATTTTTCAATAGGCTAAAAACAGTCCAATCATCAAAATATGCTTCCAGACACTTATGTAAAAAGTCCTTAAATGAAAAATATGGTTGGTGCATTCTTCAAACCAAAAGGAATCACATTGTACTGAAAAGAACCCCATTGTGTTGAAAATGTGGTCTTATGTCTGTCCTACTTAGCAATTCTGATCTCGTGATAGCCTGAAAATCCATCTATGAAGGAGTAAACTTCTTGTCCTCCTACATTATCTAGAACCTCATCAGTAAATGGTGTAGCAAATGGATCATGTAAACATGCATCATTTAGTTTCCTTAAATCTACACAGATCGTGATTTCTCCTGACTTCTTATCTTGTACCACAATAGGGTTGATCCATTCGGATTCTTCAACAGGTTCTATGATTCCTACTTCTAGTATTCTATCTAATTCCATCTTAACTTTCTGCTTATACTTGGGATTTAGTCTGTAAGGTCTCTGGTTGACTCGCCTTGCATCTAGTTTCAAAGGAATCTTCATTTCCCCCATGGGCCCTTTAATTCCCTTCATGTCTGTGAACTTGGTTGGAAACAAGTTCTGATATTCATGAAATAATTTTGTAATCTTATCAATAGTAGCATCATCCCAATAATCTCCAACATTTTCCAACTTAGGTGCTTGCTCTGTTCCATTATTAACCTTCTTAATTTTAATAGGCTGCCCAATAAAAGGTAATTCAATGCCTGGCCCTTCTATGTCCCTCTGTCCTTCAATTTCTATGGTGTTCACATTCCTAGGATCATCATCTTCATCAGCATTAATATTATAACAACCCTGTAATTTCTGAAGAGGTGCAGTCCATTCATCCTCTTCTTGCTCAAAAGGGAGGTTAGGTGCCTCCTCGAAGACCTTTTGTCTTACAATTTGTAGAGCCTGATCTAATGTGGGGTACTGAATCTCAAATAAAAACGTAGCTATAAAGTTATGAGTCATGTCGTACCAATCTGAAGTGGCTAAGCGTAGTTCTTCTTGAAGATACCAGTTGATAAGCGTAGTATCCAAAGTGTTAATGAACTTATGCACCCATTGTTCTTTAAAAATGCTACTCTAGGCTTCCTCACAACTTTGCACATGGTCCTTAGGGAAAATATTACATGTGTACCAAACTTCGCAACCTTCAACTTGGTCTGAAAAGTGCACTGTCAACAATGTGCGACATTGTACCCACTCCGTGATGTGCTTCTTGTGTGTTCCCCACCATCTCACTGGTGTTGCTTTCAATGCTTCATCTAGTGCTAACAACCTCTATTGTACTAGTACAATTCATTCAAATTCCAATAAAAAGGTCTCTAAATGATTTAAACCATCAAATGTGGGATGATTACTTACTTATGTGTCAATCCAGCGAATTTCCCTGGTTAATTTGGCACATCTCCACGTAGAGACTTCCTAAATTATGTTCTGCAAATTCTCCAACACTTCTTCTAAATTTGATGAGCATGCACTTTCACTTTGCCAGCTTAAATTTCCATCTTCTATAGGATTAATGTAATCATGTTGTCTTGCTGTCAGTTTGTAGATATTTTCTATCTCATAGGTGTGGTCTTCTTCTCTTATAGGTTATGTGTATCTGTGACCTTCATCGGGATCAAGAGGTGCAATGACCCTAAGGCTGTCACCTTCAAATGCCATTCTTCTCTTTTTTAGGTCAACAACAGTCGAATTGTTGAAATCCTAATCGATACCCAACAGTGCAGGATAAGGACAGTTATCCTAAACAATCTCAATCACTTAGAAGTCTGCAAACATCCTTACCCCGTCAATGTCCACAGGGACATGCTCCGGTGTTCCAAAGGGGCTCACCGCCTGCTGATTAGCCATACTAAGCCTAATAGGAGAGTAAATAAACTTAGGTTTTCCCATCAATGCCTAGGTCTACTTCATCATAACATTAACTTCTGATCCTAAGTCGAGGACCACATAATCTATGTTGTAGTCTCCAATCTAAGCATTAAGGTGTAGTTCCTTGTTTGTCCTCCTTTTTCTAGATACTTTATTCACAACTCTATTCAACAAAGGATTTACCCTTCCTATCCCATATTGTCTTATCAAGTGTTGTATTTCTTGCAGAACTCTTTCATCTATAATCAACTCAATACACGTATACAAGAAACCTACAAGCTTATTTACCTCTTTTCCCTGCCCAGGCGAGGCAGACTGATCAAATGTCAGAGGCATGTCACATTCTCTTACTTCTGGTTGTGCCCTAGATGAAGAAGCATGTTCTCCTACAAATTCTCTTCTTGCTTCTTCAAACGTCCCTCTGTAGTCTTTACTAGAGTCATTTTATCTTCTCCCATAACAACACCTCCTCTAGTAATAACAACAACTCTGGGATCCTCACCACGAGGTTCAGCTGATATTAGTTGTACTTGTTGGTTTCCACCTCATCTCTCCTGAAGTTTGGCTAATAATATTGGGAAATCTTCAATGAGATTTTCAAATGAGTTACATTAGTTGCAAGTAGTACAAGGGTTATGACAATCCCTTGCAAAATGACATGCCTGGGCGTAGTTATAGAAAATAATTTGACCTCGACCTCGACCCATGCCTCCTCCTCGACCTCTTCCTCTGAAACCACCATGAGGGTTCAAGTTTCCTTTTCCTGGGGAATTTAATTGCACAGTGTTTCCTTCTGACTGCATCTCTCCTTGAATCCTATATTTATCCCTTGACCTTTCATGCATGAGATCATAAGCCCTATAGTCCTTCTCATCATGGCCCACAGATTTACAAAATGTGAAATAAATATTGGTGGGTGTTTGGACATATTTCTGCATATAATAACATTCACCAAGGTGATGTCTAGTTCTACATACCTCGCACAAGGGTAAGGTAGCCTGATCCAAAGGATTAGGGGCTCCAGAGGCCAAGTATTCATTAAATAAAGGATAGTTCTCTTTGTCATGGCCCTCTGATTTACATATGATACACCAAATGTCTTCTATTTTTTCCTTCCCTTTGTCATTCTTCATATCTTCAACCTGTAAAGATTAATTGGTTAATTGGTTCAAGATTTGGGTCATACCTGGACTGGATTCTCCTACAGGGGTTGTTTCTAGTTTCATGGAAATCTCCAATGCTTCATCCTGTGAAGTGATTTTTTGTTACATCAGAGGAACTCTGATATGTGGTAGGAGGGCAGCGATGAACCATTCCTTATTTTGTTCGTATGGAATCTGAAAACTCAAATGGTCTGTCAGGGTCTTAAACCTCTGATCAAACTCCCAAACAAGTTTAGTTACCCTCTGTTTGATTTCCTTCAACTATGTAATGCATTGTGACTCCGACTTAGGTTTATTGAATTACACACTCAACGCAATCTTAATGTCATTCATCAGTTTAGGTTGTGCAGATACTGAAGAAAACTTCATGTACCAGCTCAGAGCATGGTCCCTTACGGTAGTACTAAACTAAACGCTCTTGACAGTTTTGTCGGTGACTTTCTTAATGCTCCATATAGCTTCACATAAGAACCAGTGTTGATCAAGATCTTAATATCCATCTTCTCTAAAGATAGGTAACCTCATTTAATCTTCCATGGACTTTTCTCGATTTCTTGATTGAGTATGTACTAAATTGCTTGTAGCAGTTCTTTGAGTGCTCTGATTACTCTGCTTACTATGGCTACTTAATGTTGCTAAAACAACAGGAGGAGTAATAATACTTACTTCGACAGTAGGCACAGTCCCTAAAGTTTTTGGTTCTCCTCATCGAAGTCCTTCAATCTCTACTTCCTTTGCCCTTGTGGATTCTGAATGCTCTTCGTCCGATAGATTTGTTTCTTCTCCACTGTCGAATCCCTCGTCTCCGTAATTTTTCTTAAACAGGTTCGCAAGAGGAACTTGTCTGAATGATCTCCCACTGCACGTGTATCCAACCTCTGTGTCACTATCGTTGTCTAAATTCTTTAACATTAGCCTTAAAATCTAACCGATTACTGTATCTCAAGATATTCCTCTCATGAAATAGCATCTTGATCTTCAACTTCAAAAAGTGTAGAAACTTTCCTCTAGGTCCCTTAAAGAAATATCTCTCTGCTTCGACATATGACTCTACTCTTTCAATAGAAAACTCAGTAATGTACCCTCCAATAGTGTTATAAAACCAGAGATATACTACTCTAGACACAATGTTATCAACTCTCTTGGCCTTCTTGATCAGCGTCGACGTCCAAACCACAGGTGGTCTAGATCTGATTTCAAACTGAGTGTATGCTAGTCTGGCTAACCACTCGTACAAATCCTTATGAAATCCTCCAAAGAAGATCTTGTGCACGTCAGTAAAGATGTAACTTCCCAACCAGTCTTCTGTACTAATGTTAGGATTCTTGTTCTGAGCTTCGACGAAGTCCCTTTCTTGTTCTTCTATCCACTTATGAATCTTTGTCTTTGATGGAAACCACCTTGACATTCCCTCAAGAAGATCTCGACCCCGGCAATGGAACCATTTGTTGGCACAGGGGAAAACCCAGGGTTCAACTCTAAAAGTGCACCAACAAACCCTAACTATTGGCCCTTTCGAAAACCCATGCGAAGCAGATGAGGTATCACCCAAAGTAGCAATAGGGGGGTTGTAGGACACAGGTGTCTACAACCAAAGGAAATGCAAAGTGAATCTAGAACAACAACGCAGATAACCTAGTTATGCTAAACAATATTATGATTACTTCACGAAGTTATATATCTGATCTAACAATCATGCAATAACAATATAACAGAGAGAAAATAACACAACATCAACCACAGAGAACAACAATTTTACATGGTTCACCCTCTCCCTAGGGATATGTCCACGGAACTTTGTTTCTTGATATATTAGATGAAAACATACAATTCTATTTGCGCACTTAGTTGCAGATCTCTTTCTATCTTTCTCTTTCTCTCCCCTCCATGTGCACCCAGTTGGAGGGTTGATCTTCGCACCCAACTGAAGATCTAGAATACAAGAATGTTCTTACAACACAATCACTTCTCTCTCACACAACAACAATGATCATAACCATTAACCAACCCTCTCGACTCTTCTAGAAATTTATTTATACATTAAATGACTCTCAGACAACCTTAGACTGAAGTCTAGTTGTCAAAACCCTAGATTCCAAAACCCTAGGTGTCAAAACCCTAGGTCCCACATAACCTGCATCTTAAGGGCTTCGCCAATCTGTTCTTCCTTCTTTTTCGTGTGGTTCTCTAAAGTGATCATTGGCGGCTTATTTCACTTGTTGACCTGTCCACGATCCATCTTCTTTGTTGATATGTCTTCCTTTATCTTCTCTTTCAATGGATCGTTTTTCCTTACTTCACTCCTTCTTTTCTGCTTCTTTAACCACTGCGACCCTTCCTCGGTTTGTGTTCCCTCTGTGCTCTTCGTAATTCATCTTTCTTATTCCTTATTCTTTTCTTTCTTCCTTAATATTCGCTTTCCTCCTTAATACATAACCAAGGGCCAACATCAATGAAGAACCTGGATGGTCCTTTCTATGACTAGGGTGTGTCTCTCAACACTGAAACTTGTCACGGGTGATGGTGTAACATCCCCAGCCACCAACAGGCCAGGGCATGCTACCTACAAGCCCACCCTTGGACTTCATACTCTTTCTGATACCTTCTTTAATTAATAAGAACGCATAAGATACAATATTTAGCGACATGCGCATCAATATCTAGCAAGCATGCATAATATAAGATTTAGTTAAATGATAATTAAAATACATAGCAGAATACATTCATACACAGATAATAATATCACAACAGAGAGAAATTATCTTTATAAAAAGGCGACACCAACTGGCTGCAGACCAAGGATGTTCCACCCAACCGTAGACACCACTACTCCAAATATCAAAAGAAGTGTCTCCCCCAAGCCAAGGATATGAATCCACAAGGACGGTTCCAGAGTGTACTTGGGTTCCCAAACCAGTCAGCTATCAAGCTCTCACCGGTTTCCCAACACCCACAACAATCCAAGTACCAAACTCTCTTCTACCCAGACTGTATCGCCCAAGAGAATGGACCTCTACCCTTCTCTGCCACAGAGTCCCTCATGCAGTCCTTTTCCTTTTTCCAGGGCCTCCATCACCGTTGGTCCAGAATCTCAATGTTGGAACTCTCAGGACTCGTAGTTGTGAGAAAAAACAGGGCACAAGCCGACACATCTCAGACATGTAGACCCTAGGTCATGGTTGGATTGCACCAGCGACAATCATAGACAACTATCCCATGGATAATTCTTCAGCAGTTCGGTTCCCTTTCCCAAGCCAAGAAGTGGATGACGGATGGATCAAGGGATGGGTAAGTGGGTGCATGAAAGTGTGTGAGGGAAATGAATGAATCTATAGGAAATCAGAAAACAAGCCATCAGTCGAACCCCCCCATCAGACCAAAGGTGGGATTAAGTAACTTCATGGGAAATCAATAACCTCCTGGCCTTCCCCAAGAAGCTCACGTAACCGATCCCCTCCCTTAGGAAAAAAGGGTAATTAACATAGGAATAAACATTTATCCACTCAAGCCCCCTCTCTTATGGAATCATAGCCCCTTATAACTCTAGTCCTTGTCCGTCTAGCATCCATCTATGTGTTTATTATTAACAATGATCAAAACATTACATTTCTTGGGCATATTTGCCCTTTAATAATTGTTTGGGCACCCTGGCCTCTCAGCATTGTAACAATACATTATTTAAAATGGGGTTCAAAACCTGGGGTGTTACATCCCCTCCCCCTTATTTTGGCACTGTCCTTGGTGCATATACAAAATAGAGATCAAAATCTCAAATTTATTCAAAAAGTTGTGGGTACTCTGCCCGCATGGCATATTCATGCTCCCAGGTAGCATCTTCAGGACTGTAGCAGGTTCACTAAACTTTTACCAGCTCTATAACTTGATTCCGGAGCATTTTTACCTTTTTGTCCAATACTCGTACTGGCTGAACCTGAAAGTCTCCATCTGTCTCTACCTGAATCAGATGCCAATTAATAACATGGTTAGGGTCATGTACATATTTCTTTAGTAAATATACATGAAATACATTATGCACATTCATGGAAGCAGGCAATGCAAGCATGTATGCAACTAGCCGTGTTCTGTACAATATTTCAAATGGACCACAGAATTTGGTTGCCAGCTTTGTACAACTACCCAATTTCAATGAGCTTTTCTTGGGCTTCACTTTCAAAACTACATGCTCCCCTAATTTAAATTCTCTAGTTGTCCTGTTCTTATCTGCATAAATTTTCTGTCTATACTGAGCTGCCTTTAAATTCTGCTTGATCTTAACCAGCTGGTCTTCCATGTCCTTGAGCAACTCCATCCCAAGTACCACTCTATTTGTTGGGTTATCCCAGCTTACTAGAGTATCGTATTTCCTACCATACAAGGCTTCAAATGGGCTCATTCTCAATGAAGCTTGATACCCATTATTATATGAAAACTCAACCAAGTGTAAGTAATCTTCCCACTTAGATGGATTGTCCATCACATACATTCTCAGCATGTCTTCAATTATTTGATTAACCCTCTCTGTTTTCCCATCTATCTAGGGATGATATGCAGTGCTAAAGTTTATATTTGTGACAAATCCTTTAAACTATCCCCTCTAAAAATTGGAGGTAAACTTTGTATCTTTATCCGAGACAATTGTCCTAGGTATCCCATGCAACCTAGCAATTTCATTTATGAAAATTTCTGCAATATTTGTCGTTGTATGTGTTGTCTTCATAGGCACAAAATGAGCAGCCTTTGTTAATTTGTCAACCACCACCATGATTGAATCATGTTTCTTATTCGTTCTGGGTAATCTTGTGATGAAATCCATGGTGATCACTTAGCATTTCTTCTCTGGATTTGGAAATGGTTGTAGCAAACCCACTGGGTGCCTATGCTCAACCTTCACCTTCTGACATTCCATACATCGAGTGATGTAATCGGCAACATCCTTCTTCATTACAGGCCAAAAGAAATAGCTTCTTACTGCTGTAATTTTTTTCTAGTAACCAGGATGTCCAGCATAAGGAACATCATGCATTTCCTTCAGTACCAAATTCCTCAGTTCTTCGAAACTAGGAACATAGATTCTATTTTTCTGCATGAGTAATCTGTCTTCCTTTATCTCAGACTCCTTTATTTTCTGTTGTACATTTCCTTGTTGTAAGTTTTCCTTTACCTGTAGGTAATGTTGATCTGTAACAAGATCATCTAAAATTCTTCTCTTCAAGTTTGATTGATGCATACCGACAGCAATAGCATGCATGAGTTGCACTCTTCTATTAAGTGCATCGGCAACTTTATTCTCCTTTCCCTTGATATGCTTGATATCGAAGTCATATTCAATTAGAAATTACAGCCACGTTGATCATATTGGATTGGTACTATGCTTGTCGATCATTTAAAGCTACATAGATTCTTCCCATATCTTTGATCGTTGTAGCATCTTGGATGTTGTGCATAGTATTCAATTTGTCCTTTTTGTGTGGGAAATCCTTGTACAGGTGATCTTCCTTGCATCCCCAACATTGGATTGGTGGTCTTCCCCTTTTTCCCAAGGAATCTTCTTTCTTGAAATCCCTCTTAGCATACTGATCTTGATGATTTCTATTAGGCTCATTCCTATTGAAGGGAGGTTTGAATCCTTTCCTCCTCTGATCAGACTATGCATTTTTCTTGTCCTTCCAAGATTTCTGCAGAGATTATCTCCCCTGGCCTTGCTCATACAGGTATTTACCTTTCTAATGGCTTCAATCAAGTTCTTTGGCTCATCATACTTGATCTTTTCCTTATAAAAGGTTGGCATTCCACTTAGAAATCTTTGTATTTTCACTTTCTCATCACCAATGAACCTGACATACTTTAACAATCCCAAGAAATTCTTCTCGTACTCTGCCATAGTCATGCTTCCCAATCTTAGTTCAAATAAATCTTGCATTTTCTTGTCATAGAAATGATCTGAGAGGTACTCCTTATGGAAGTATTTGTTGAATTGCTTCCAAGTGATCCTACTTCCATTAACATGTTCCACTTGCTTCAGTTGGTCCCACAACATTTCAACTTTCCCATGTAAATGGTAGGTGCCAATCCTGGCTTCTAGATTGGACGATTAGTTATGCAACCGAAAATATCTCTTGAGCCCAAGAAACGATGCTTCAAAATCATCTTCCCTTTCTCTTTCACCCTCAAAGGAAGGTGGCTTGAGGTTACTCATCTCTCCTTGAAAACTATATACCTCTTGTTTCCTTCTTTGGTGTCTGACAGGAGACACCTCTGGACTTCTTACAGGATCATCCAATGCATAAAAATTTCTTTCTAAGTAAGGAGGTGAGTGGTTTCCATGAGCTCTACTAGCACTTCTAGAATAACTATCTCTTCCACGATCATCCCTTCTTCCATGGAACCTTCCTTCTTCTTCTTGTCTTGAGTTTGATCCCTTATTCGTTTGTCTCTGCAAATGATTTAAGCTCTACAACACTCGAGCATTTATCTAAATTTTCTCTCTCATCAGTCTCTCATTGTCTTCTTTGTAGCTCTGCACTTCCATCTTCAGGATTCTTATCGTTTCTATTAGCGTTTCCTGCTCTCATTTTCCCTTGCATCCATAGGACTTTGTCTCTGCATTACCAACTCTGGTATTCTGGCCTTCGACCTCCTTATCTTGACAGGAGGCTCCCTCGCCTTCTTCCATTTCCTCAATACACATCCTGAGTTGATGTGTTGAAGCCCCTTAATTCTTCAAAATGTGCAAGAAACCATTTTGTTATAATTATGCATATGATAAACAAAATTTCCAAACCATGCTACAGGTCTCTTTTTTTTTTTTCATGGAGATCATATCCCCATTCTCTGAAAATAGCAGTGTCATGTTATCCTTGGCTGACATAGATTTTTATCCTGCACAGGCGCTTCCTTCAAACCACCTCCCCAGGTGACCACGACTAAAAACCACAGCTAAATCCTTCCTTGGCACTTTACTATCTTGAAGACCACCAATTCGGCCCTTATCCCTCCTTCCCTCAGCTCTCAATATACATATGACCACGGCCATGACCTTGTGCTTAGCTAAAAAAGAGATTTTCTAGAGCTTCGGGACTTCAGAACTTTCATCCAGGAATGGATCAACAGTCCTCATCCTCTTTCACGATCAACGATCGATCCACTTCGGGACTCCACACTTCGGGAGTCTCAACTTTCCTCGCTTGCCTCCTCCCAGAATGATTTTACCCAGATTTCATGATTTGTCGATAGATGTCCTCCCATAGATGAGCGGCTGTGAATTGCTTCGGCTCTTCTGTCTTCGCAAGTTTCAAATCTTCCTCCTTCACTTTCTCCCGGAGTGCTTTCACCCGAAGTCAACCATCCTTCGACGTGTGTCTTCTGGAATCAACGGTCAATATGCACTCCATCCTTTGAGAGTTTTTGACCCAACGCAACATGTCACATATTTTCCTTATTGGAGTGCCCAGTCTTTGGACTACACGATCTATCGCCACGTGGTGAAATACTGGAAGTGAACACATGGCCAAATCAGGTTGATGCCATGTGTCACATTCTAACTGACTTTGTAATACTCCAAATGCCCAAAACTTACTGACACTCGGTACACATCCCATGTGTCCACATCATGCCAGGTGACGTCCACAAGCCATGTCACTTCGGGAGTTCCAATATCCACATCACTTCGGGAGTTATAAGATCCACATCACCTCCAAGTGACGTCATCATGCCCCATCACTTCAGATCTTTGGGCTTTGGGACTTCGGGAGTTTCCATACTAGCACACTTCCAATTCTCTCAAAATCTAAATTACCAAACTGGCCAATCTGTCACCATGTGTCCTCCTGGATCGGACGACTAAGATTCACTTTGGGTCTTCACCTAGAGTCCATGGTTTTGCACCATGTGTCCTCCTTAATCTAATAGTTGAGGCTTACTTCGGGTCTTCGGACTTCGAAAATCTCAAATTTCAAAACTTATCTCGCCCCACTGGATTTTATCCGAAGTCCTGGATTTGGTGAGATGTGGCTCTCGGCCAATCAATGGCTGAGATCCTTTCGGTTCTTCGGGTTTCAGAAATCTCAAACTTCAAACCTCCTCAAAGTACATAGGATTCTGTCGCATTTCCTCTTGAATCAGAAGGTTGAGGCTTACTTTGGGCCTTCACCCAAAATCCACAGATTTATTCCATGCCTCTTCTGGATCAGATGGCCCAGATTTACCTCAGACGATCTCACGCTTAAGATTTACTCTGGATGATCTAGCAAGATCTAACTTGGATGATCGGATGATCGAGATTTACTTCGGATCTTCGTCTCTCCAAGCTTCGGGAGTTTCAAATGTCAACTGAAAACCTCTCGAACATATTTCTTCAGAGTTACTGATCTGTTGACACATACCTCTTGGTGATCGACAATCAGGATCTTCTTAGGCTGTTTCACCTCCTCCTCATCCACAAACTCCTAGAGTTTTGGATCTCGCTCCACCTGTCTCTCCTTGACGATGGTCGGACCCAAACTACTTCAACTATACGAAGTTTCGATGTTAGATCCTTAACATGTCACATCACTTACTTCCTTTCAATTTGCGGGGGCACGCATCGGCAGTTTAGAGTAACCCACTTTTCTCCCTGCAATTCTCTTAATGCTGACACATAACCCCTCGGTGAAACTGTGGTTTGGATTGCGATACCACCTCGAGGAATTATATCCCATGCAACTTGGTTCCTTGCAATGTTGGTTGTCCATTGATCTCTCTCTCCAATGGGATCTAATGGTGGTGACCTTAACCCTTGCTTCCTTTTCATCGGACGACCCAAGTTCACCTGTCCTCCGATCCAACGATCCCGGATCTCTCTTTATCCTACAGTGGCGATCGCTCCCGAATTCAAAGGGGATGGTCACGATCCTTCAAAACCCTTACAACGGGTCTCTGGTGATCTAACTCCTGCATATATTCAACAACTCCATTCCTCCTGAGCTTTTCAACTCCATGATCAAAATTATATATGTAACCACGAGACTCTGACCAACAAACCCGGCCAATACCGGCCCGATGTTTCAACCAGAAGCTCTGATACCAATCTGTAACATCCCCAGCCACCCACAAGTTGGGGCATCCTACCTACAATCCCACCCTTGGACTTCCTACTCTTATTGATACCTTCTTTAATTAATAAGAACGCATAAGATACAAGATTTAGCGACATGCACAACAATATCCAGCAAGCATGCATAATCTAATATTTAGTTAAATGATAATTAAAATACACAATGGAATACATTCATACACAGATAATAATATCACAACAGAGAGCACTTATCTTTATAAAAATGCGACACCAACTGGTTGCATACCAAGGACGTTCCACCCAATCGTAGAAACCACTACTCCAAATATCAATAGTAGTGTCACCCCCAAGCCAGGGATATGAATCCACAAGGACAGTTCCAGAGTGTACTTGGGTTCCCAAACCAGTCAGATCTCAAGCTCTCATAGGTTTCCTAGCACCCACAACAATCCAAGTACCCAACTCTCTTCTACCCAGCCTGTACAGCCCAAGAGAATGGACCTCTACCCTTCTCTGCCACGCAGTCCCTCAGGCAGTCCTTCTCCTTTTTCCAGGGCCTCCAGCACAGCTGGTCCAGAATCTCAATGCTGGAACTCTCAGGACTCGTAGTTGTGAGAAAAAACAAGGCACAGGACGATGCATCTCAGACATGCAGGCCCCAGGTCATGGTTGGATTGCACCAGCGACCATCACATCCAACTATCCCGTGGCTAATTATTCAGCAGTTTGGTTCCCTTTCCCAAGTGAAGATGCGGATGAGGGATGGATCAATGGATGGGTAAGTGGGTGCATGAAAGTGCGTGAGGGAAATGAATGAACTTACATGAAATCAATGAACAATCCATCAGTCAAACCCCCTCATCAGACCAGAAGCGGGTTTACGTAACTTCGTGAGGAATCAAGAACCTCATGGCCTTCCCCAAGAAGCTCATGTAATCGATCCCCTCCCTTAAGAAAAAATGGTAATTAAAATATGAATAAACATGTATCACCTCAATCCCCCTCTTTTGTGGAATCATAGCCCCCTATAACTCTATTCCTTGTCTGTCTAACAACCAACAATGTGTTTATTATTAATAATGATCAAAACGTTACATTTCTTGGGCATACTAGCCCTTTAATAATTGTTTGGGCACCCTGGCCTCTCAGCGTTGTAACAATACATTATTTAAAATGGGTTTCAAAACCTAGGGTGTTACAGGTGGTTTCCTCCAAAAATCAATAAAACAATAGAAGGTCGACTTCTTTCTCTCTAAAACCTGTTTATAATTCTCAAATAATCAATAATGAGAGAATATCATCCCCTATCTCTCTTTGATACCCATCTTAACTTTTTTCTCCTTCAAGTTACTTTTAATTCATCTTTAATATTTTCTCATAAAATCACTTTATTAATTTAATGAACCTTTTTACCCCAAAAAGTGATTAATTCACCTTTATGATTTCTCCGGCCACTGAAAGTCACTTTTCACCATCCCATCTTGCATATATTTTTGCCCCAATTCCAACGAGCTATTACACTAAGGTATTTCACCAAGAAATAAGATCCAAATAGTACCTTGATTGTAATTAATTAAAATATGCCCATTAATAACCATGTTTTACGAAAATCATCAGAATGCAACAGAACCAAGAACAAGTTGTGTGGAAATGATCTCGGTGATGAATAATGGTAAATACACTAAGTTGGGCCCCATAAAACGCATCCAAACCCTTTGATCTCACTAATGACATAGTCTCACCCCTCTCACTTGGTTGACTCAAGCCTCATGAAGTGACTCTAACCGCATAATAAGGGAATCCAAAAAGGGCGACATGACAGTCCTCCCTTTCCAAAGATTGCTTGTCCTCAATAAATCCCATCAAACCTTGACACTCTGCCAAATAAACCCAACTGAAACTAAACATGATACATGGGTCCCAAACCAACCTGGAAGATGTGAAGCATCCTCCTCTCAACTCATTGTCTGGCAAGGTACTAACATAAAAATTCTCCTCTTGAATTTTACTGATGGGTAGAGAAACATGGTACTACAAAAACTCAGTCAACCCCTCAACGAATCGCTCTACTGGGGAGCCACTCTCACACAAATCATGAGAGAACTCCTGAAAGTAACATTCAGCCTCTTTAGAAAAGGATCCTAAACTCCATGACCAATCGAAGCCAAACATGGCCTCCTCTGGACAAACATACGGTCGCCAAAGTGAGGAGCTACAAGAGCTCAATGAATCACTAAAAAGTGAACCACTCTCCCCAAAACTGAATCTCAATGGAAAATCTGAATGATTTCCCCCTCCAAGGATCCACTCTCCTCTATTAGTCAATGAAATGCCCAGCCCTATAAGCCCGAGTCCCACACTAATATCCGAAATGGATCATCATGTTAACGTCGCACCACTTTGACCGTGATTTTCTTCCCAATGTACACATATTGGATTCCCCACTCCTAGAATCCCATGCTAAAATACTTGTAAATGTTGGGCACTCTATCAAAAAGCATAATTTATAAAGGTGTCCCTGCGGAACCAAAGTCTGCAAATCCACCGCAATACTTGATCTTGGGTACCAAAAGAGAGAACTTGTGTCTCCATATAGAATGAATCCCAACAATCCCCCTCATGAAAATACAAGAATGAAGTAGACTGCTTGTTGGCACAACCCACTCCATCAAGAAGTGAAGAAACATATCGACCAAATAAATCCTCAAATCCCATAACAGATTTGAAATTCCACCACTTCCACTTCTCACTAACTGATGTTGTACCATATTCATAATTTTTGAAATCCAGCTAAGCCAATATATTGAGCCTTGTATGACACCAACTAATGAAAACCATATACTAGGAATCAACTATGTGTCTATCAATGTGCCCTATTGTTGCCAATCTGCACAGAAAAATATGCCATCCTCACTCCTGACAATGTATGCAGGCAAAGCCTGTATTTTAGACACCCCACTAAAAAATAGCCCTGTCTCATGTGGTGCCTCAAACTTATACAAATTCTCAGAATTCCATACCCAAGATGTATCATATGTCACCCTCATGACCATCTCCCTAAATGTGGACTAAGAGACTAAATGTGGGCCATCTCTATAGTAGATCATGTCGTCCCTTAATCTACCTCTGTCAACCTGCGCATTGTCCACATGCCCCAAATGGAGAATCTTTGTCATATATACAACGGCTTGGAGCTCATCTAACTTCCTCACATAATCCTCCCATGTCATTTTGTACCTTATGAGAGAATCAAGGAACGATAGTAGACACCTCCATGACTATATGCCTGACTGGAAAGTGTCACATAGATTGGTCAATCCCAAGGGTATGACCAAGAACTCATCCATGCACATTGGTGTACTATCTGAGCAGTCACTCAGACTCCATGTTTCCCCCATGCCATCATATGCATCCAAAGGTGTCTCCTCACAATGATGGTCAACCCTACTCTCTGCATCATCACAGGTACTATGGCTATTGATGATATGATCTCCAAAATCCACGCACTTCGACAACAAAGCAGAACGCTCTCCACTGGAAACTCCATGCTCCATCAAGTATGTCTCTACCTTGCACTCCAATGCTTCACCATGTGCACCATTGTACACCTTTGCATGTAACTACAAACTACTATCCATCATTGTATTCCCCTTTATACCAGTGCATACTCCTATGTCCTTCAGTACCATCTTGTATCCTGGATGTACCCCTGTATCAACCGACTCATGAGTATCAACTGACCCTGGATCCTATATAGATGCGTACTCATCATGGGTTTCAACTAACCCCGGATCCCAAATTGATGTGTCCTCACCTAAAATGTACATGTCTCTATAATCCATGAGTGTATATTCAATCGTCTCATCATGAGCGATCAAGGAGCTCACAAACGGTGGTGGCTCCTACAACACATGTGTATCCTCAAAAATCCTAAATTCTCCTACAAGTGTAAATGCCCCTCATGCTCACCCATCACATGAGGCTCCTCCATCAATCCAAAAATGTCACTGACAACCTTATGAGAGAAGGCTAATGTATATGATTGATTGTCTACTGAAATTGATGAAAGAGATGTTTAACTTAACTCCTCCCGAAGTTTCTCTACCGATAACTCAGAATTTTGAAGGACCATCTGTGTGCTCTCCAACTAGTCATGTGTCTTCACCATATCACAGGTAAGTCTATCTAACTCATTCTCTTTCCCTTCCAATGCACCCTAGTTCACACCACACATTGCGAGAATATAATCCCTATCTGTGAGAAGGTGTAGGTAGTTATATCTAGTCACTACTAGGGCCTCCTTGAGTGTAATCAAATCTGCAAGGGAAAGATCTCCTCCCAAGTTGTTCTCCACCATAGTGGCCCTCCAACAAAAACCATCCACCAATGTATGTGTGTCATCGAGGTGTCTCATGGCTGCCACAAGCATGTCCTCGTGAACCTTCAGTTTCCATGTCAAATGGTGTGACTCACATGAAAAAACATCCACATCAGGTTGAAGTGCTACCTCGTGACTCCTACTACCAAGGTCAATTGTTGAATCCTCATCAGAGTATTCCCCAACATTTGTTGTACAAATCTGCCCAACATCACTCAAAAACACCTCCTGAGAAATGATTTGCATCTCAGTAGGTGACCCATGTGAAAAAACCTCTTCAAAACCAACTAATTATCTCCCATCTCTGATACACATCTCCTGAGAAATGAGGTCAACCTCACAAGGTATGTCATCCTCTTTCAACTCCTCCTCACACACATCCTCATCATCATGAGCATCACTAATAAGGTATGATGTGGAATCCTCAACATCGGTTCATAGGGACACTTCACCATATGCACCATCAACATTTTTCCTTGGCCCCTTCACCTTCTTGTCCACTAATACTTGGGTTTCATACCACTCAGGATGTTTTATGGTGCAAAAATCCTTGAATGACATGTCTACATGAAATGTTGTAACAATCTCATGATACTCCCTCAAACAATCTTCAAACTCCTCATCATGTCCTTTCTATCTTTTTTGTTGCCTCTTTGTTGGATGTCCAATCTGTTGTTCTCCCTGGAACTGCAGAAAGAGCGGCCTGGGAATTTTCCCCGCTGAGATATAGGTGTGAGTGGGTTTTTGGTGTCCACTTGACCCTGATGGGTTCCCACTGGATCCATTATCTCCACCTACTATGTTTTCACCAAATGTGCCCGTGTTGTTTTGGATTAGCTGTGTATTGATTTCAATATGTGTTATGGCGTTCATATTGTCCCACTTCCCTCTAGCGAGATCATGTAACATAGCATGGGTACTGTCGTATGGGGCCTCTAGGAAATTCCCATTTCCCTCTAGGATATCATGTATGTCACCCATCTTACTTTCTATTTTGGCCTTTGTCCCTGAACTGATATGATCGTTGTCTATGTCCTCTATCTCTGGCTCTGTATCTGAATGGACATGGAAGGGAATGTAGTCTCTCCAATTTTTGTCTCTACCATGACCCTTATGGTACTAAATTTACTCATACCTAATGTGGCATCTTCCCTTTGGGCATTCGCCACTTGTTCTTGGAATCATGGGATCATGAGTTAAGCACTCCTTCACATGCTACGAGGAAGAAGACTCTGATACCACTGAAATATCCCAAATCCCTCAAATCTGGATATTTACTGCTACGTTGGTGATCTGGTTGTAGATCTGATACTCTGGGGGTTTCTGGATGCATTTTAAATATATTTGACTACGGTTTTGTGGTGTTTATATGTTTATATCATGCATGCAATTGTTTTGGAACCGGGAACAACTCAATATATTGCATTGATTGAAATAACAGGAATTACATCATAGCATGCGGAAACTAAAGAGAATAACCTCAACTAGATCATACAGAGATGATCCTAGCTAGAATACAATGAAAAACAAATAAGAAAATACTTGTATCAAAGAGGAATTATTGGATCTATGATCGACAATGTGGATCCACTGCATGCAAAAGTCATGAAGTGTCAGATAATGAAGAAAGAAGAAGAGGTTGAGAAGCTTGAAGAAGAATTTGTCACATTGAGAAGTAAAATCATCAAGCTCAACAAGAACGTTGAAGAGACAGAAACATCCACATCAGTTATAGAGAATGAAGAGAAGCACTCTAGGTTGCTAGAAAAGAAGAATGAATAAAATAGAAAGAGTTGTGCAGAAGTACTCAAAGGAAGGAATCATGGTCAACTAGAATCTAAGAAAACTATTGAAGATACATCTTCAAGAAGATCATCCATGTTCAAGCCACAAAGAAGCTTCAATCATGATCATGATCAATCAAGGCAGAAATTCAGAAGGAGTACACCACAAAGAAGTTCATTCACTCCCAGGTATGCAAATTTATTTTATGGTCATTGTTTTTATTGTACTAATTTTGGACATAAGGTTGCAGATTGCAGGGATTATAAACGAAATGTTCAAGCAAGAAATGCCTATGTGGCCCCACGTAACATTGAGTGTTACAAATGTCACAACTATGGACACATAGCTAGTGATTGTAGAAGCATGATCGATACTTCCATGAAAGATAACAATGATATCAGATATAAGAAAGTATGGATAACAAAACACGAAGAATAGGTGAACAAAGACCAGTTCCCAGAGATCGCAATATTGTCAATAAAATGAGATGAAGAAAAATCTACAGAGAAAAAGAAAGACGTTAGATACAGAAAGGTTTGGAAAATAATTGAAAGAGAAGAAGGACATGTAAATAAGGAACCGGTTCAAGAGATTGTACTTTCAGGCATTGTAGTGAAATATGAATCCATAGACATAAAGAAAGAATTCAGAGCTCAGAGAGATGATGAATCTACCAATGAAGATGATAATGAATACACATCAGAGCGGGAATTGTTCTGAGCCATACGGCTTAGAGACTCCCAGGTAATATAAATATTAGACAGTGGGAGTCTATGCGATAGTTGTGATAGACCAAAGAACCATCCTTCGAGCAGCTTGCAGAGTTTGAGTAGATAGATCCAGAGCAGTCAATTATCAGAAGTACAGTTGTAGTAGTGACAAATTCATGATAGTATAGTGATAAATGGGTCAGCATTATAGTTAAAGTTAAGGAAGGTTTGCAGGTAGATCATATACACCAAGTATGTTACAAAGTTACAAATCAGATTTGGTTGATGAAATTTATGAGGGATTTTGGTTGAAGTATGTTACAGATAGAGGTTGTTTAATAGTCAGGTTGTGGCACATGGTTTGATGTAATGGTTTATGGTATTTGGTTATGGATAGTGTGATGTATTGCTAGAGAAATTTTGATGGTTATATTTGTATATGTATTTTGTATATGGTTGAGGTACATGTTGGGCACATGGTTGAGACAAGTAGTTGATGAGTTGGCACATACATGAGGTGTATAGTTGATGATGTTGGTACATCTTGATGATTCATAGTTGATGCATGATTGGTACATACTTGGTACATGGTGGGAGGCACTTGTTAGTAGTATAGCATATTGGTCATGGTATATTATTAGAAACACATATTGATCTTGGTGATGATTATGAGTTGTTATGATGCACAATGTTGAGAGTTGTCTTGGTGATTGATCTTGGTGGGTAGATCTGATTTCGTTGATAAGATTGATGAGACAAGTTGTTGTGATAGGTTGTTGTGGCAAGTTATTTGTACATGTTTGGTGCATGGTTAATGCACTTTTTTATGGTATAAGTTTGTAACAAAGAAATCCCCTTGCAGACAAGTGGATTCTCTCTTGGATACTAGACCCCTATGACCAAGACAGAAAAGTGTTATTGTGGACACTGACTTTCCTTTGCATGAAGCTAAACTATTCAAAGAAGAAGAAGGAAGAAGGGTAAGTACCTTTTTACCGACGTTTGTCCTTGCTCGATCCAAGCTGATCTTGATCTCCAAGTTCTTCAAAAGGTCCTATAATACAATGAGAAACAACAACGATACTTCCTACTCTACCATGATTAGCTTCATAATGGATCTATGAAAGAAACAAGTTCATGAAATGCACACAAAATTGAAGGAAACAAGCCAAGCATAGATTTATATTAATGAAAACAAAATGAGATGCCTAGAGCCATGGATGTAGGTGCAGAAGCTTCACCAAGCTCTCTTTGTCCAGACCCTTGCTCAAATAATCCACACACAGAATGTTGATGCTTCAATGATATCTCCCTTATGAGATCATAAGTTTGATACTTCACAATGTCTCCATATCTGTCAATACCACTCATGAGATCATAAGTTTGGTATATATCAATCTCTATCATGACCTTTCACCATGAGAAGGCCTCCTTATATAGGCTTGGAGAGTCCTAACCACTTAATATATTCTTGGGATAGGTTGAGGATTCTTCTCCTTCAGTTGTGGATCTTCCCTAAGATCATGCCTTGACCTCAGATTCGAATTCAACCAACTTCAAAGATTGAGGGGATTCTTCCCTAATTTATCTCAACAAACCAAAATTCGCTCAGAAAGGGTAGTGCTCCCCCAAAAGGGTGCACAGAGTGTTACAACGCTCTCGCAAAGAAGGCTAGGGAGCATCGACACTCCTTGACAGTGGGTAGGGGAGCGTTGCCTTTCAAAAATAATTTTTAAGTGGTTTTCTTCATGGAAAATTCTTTTTACTCCTCATTTGATTATTTCTCCTTCTTAAACCAGTATTTGAAGGTGTCTTAAGTGTCCTTATGATGTCATTAGAGACACGACATAGGAAATATGGCAGTATGATGTTTGCAACACTTGAGACACTTAAGGCCAATAATGCGACACTAGTCATGACGACAATAGGCCATCATTAAAGTGAGTAATTTTTATGTGTAACAGATTGCCCCCCAAAGTGCAAAGTTAGAAGACAGAAAATAATGACTGAAGTACTTTGTAGACTTTTTCAAGCAAGGGTACGGCCTCAAAGAACCTGACAGAATATGCACACAAACATCAAACAAATGTTATGACATGTTTCAAACCCAAGGCAGGCATACCTATGCTTGAGTGACAAATACTTTCAAGGTATGGCCGCCATAAAATACACTATGGATCCATAATTGTATTAACAAAAAGGTATAGCCACCAAGGATACAATGTGGATCTATACTTCCATGATATGAGCTAATCGTAGAGATGAAAAATATACTATGGATCTACGAAACGATAAGACATAGCCACAGACCAATACAAAGTGGATCTATGTGACAGTATCTGTGTCAATATTCAAGAGAAAATCCTTCGCAACCTGGGTAAAGTACATATCAGAGTGATCACTCAACCCAGGGTCTTCTTGTCGATCCCGATGTAGTATGAATCTAACCATGTGAATAGTTGTCCTGATGTCGAACATGGCAGAAACCACTTGATTATTGGTCAATGAGGTAAATCATTAACAAGTGCGAGGGAATTACCATTGATATCAATGATTCCCAAGGTACCCTAGTACATTCCAGCGAATGTGAATAGATGAGTTGAAGTCGAACATTCGTGGAATCACCCGATCAGGGGTCATTGATGTAAACCCACTGTCAGAAGCGAGGAGGCCTACCATTGAGGCATGCAGGTCCCAAGGTACTAACTGGTTTCTAAGTCTAGTTCCCAGATGATGTGTTGAGGTCAACAGGAATAGACTCATTGCAGGAGGGCCTTGATGTATCCTCCATCAATGACACGAAACTGACACAGAGATGTAAATTGGTAAATCAAATGAACATGGACTGACACAGGTATTGAAACAATATATTTGTGATGGCTGAATCTCGAGGTAGATACTTCCCTTGAACACTGAGGCGTGACAGCAGAAACTTGACAAGGACTAAAACTTGATGATGCAATGGATACTATGACTTTCGTTGGGTGACCCAAAGGAGTAAGGAAACTCAAAGGATTGGTTCAGTGTAGAGATTCGGAGAATAAAAATGCATGCAAAGATAAAATGTTGTGTTCAAGGGCGACTGTAAGAATTACTGGTAATGTTCTCAAAAGATGTTTGGCTTGCTTCCTTCAATTTTCCCCCCATCCAGATATATGAGTACCTCTTTTTAGTTTAACAAGCTCGAGGAGGGTAACACATGCTCGATATAACTCACCTTCAATAAGTCCCTCTTCCTTTGTTTAACGAACTGGAAGAAGTAAGGGTTTGGCCCTGTATGGGCCCTTCAATGTATGATCGTTTAACGAGTCCAGAGAAGCTAAACTTGGTTGTTTTTCATATTTAGAGAGTCTAAAAATGAATTAAAGACGACTTCAATGTTGTCCTTTTTCGTAATGTTAGTCTTTCGAGGCTGAAAAAGGAGATAAATTATCACTCGAAAGACGCCCTTTCAAACCTTTTAACGAGTGGGAAAGGAAGAAAGATCACTCGACAATATTTTCATGTTTGGGGAGTCTGAAAAGAGATTAAAGACTACTCCAAGGGGTTCATTTTTTGTGTATGCATGTGAGCCTGAAAAAGAGATAAAAGGTTGCTCGGTTACATTCTCATGTTTTTACGAGCGCAAGAAAGGACAAAGACTAAGCTCGATACTCTGCCCCCAGCTTGAATGTTAGTCTCTTAACTCCAGAATGATCATCAAAGGCTGGAGACATGCCCCCCAAGCTTTAATTCATTCACCGACTTTGAGGTTGTCACCAATTTATGTACTAGATGGAAAAAAAGGATGCAGGTGGATGAAATAAAGGTTCAAATACGAGACCTAACGAAAGACTTGACTCGACGTCTACGAGATCTGGAAAAAGACTCGACCTGATAGGAGAGGTGACTGTTTTGTTTTTTAACGAGATTGGCACGGAAAAATAACTATGCTCAAGGCTCCGGGTGCAGTCCCCAGATTTTTGTTTCATTTTTTAACGAGCTTGTTATAGAGGGGAAAAACTATGCTCAAGACCTTTGTTTCATTTTTTAATGAGCTTGCCATAGAGAGGAAAACTATGCTCGCGAACTCTTCTTGATCATCGCTTCCAAGAGGATAATGCTCTGGAAGGACACCATGTCAAGGGATAAAAATTGGTCATGGCTTCCAAGACATCTTCACTGGATGGAAGAAGAATGCTCTGGAAGGAACACATGTCGAGGGTCTCGTCATGGGTAAGGAGATCAAGCTCCAATAGCCCTACGAAAGAGATCACCACGTCAACTACTATGTCTAAGTCATCTTCATTAGCAGTTGAAGGCATGGGAGACAATGCCACATAATTGACCTATGGCAGGGGTGATACTGACTGCATATAAGAACCGTTTAGGGAGGTCATTGGATTTATGGTTAAGTCAGGTCCAACAAACGAAAGTTGATCAATAGTCACCATTCTTCCATCATGCGGGAACGATATCACACAAAAAAGAGTGGACACAATAGCTTTCATGGCATAGACATAATCTCTCCCAAGGATTAAATCGAAATCCAAGGGGTCTTGGACTACCATAACATCAATAAAGACAGTTTTCCCTCCCAAAGTTACAGGAAACTGAGGAAGGATCCCTAAAGGGTGACTGGTTCTTGTGTTAAAAGCGAACAAATTCTGGGTAACCAGCACAAGCTGAGGATCACCCAAAGCTTTCCAAGAAATAGAGGACAAAATACTAACGGACGAACCTTTGTCTATCAGCATCTAAGGAACAGCCCGGCCATAAAACTATACTGTAATATTGAAAGGAATGTGAGAGGGAAGACGAGGTCCAATTATCACACCCCAATCAAAAGGATGGCCTCATTACTTGGAGGGGTTTTCGCAGGAGAAGGAGGAATGCCCCCCGACATGATAGATCCTGTATCAACAAGAAAAACATGGGCAGAATCGGGTTTACTCTCTAGAGGGAGAGTAGGGTCGATCGATGATGGGATCAGATCGACCACGTTGGCACTTTTCAGAGGAAGAGTGGGATTGACCGATGAAGTAATCAGAACAACCACTTTGGCACTCTTCGGATGAAGGGTGGTACTGACCGAGGAAGGAACTAGATTAGTCACTTTGACACTCTTCGGTGGAAGAGCGGGATTCACCAGTGGCAGAACTAGAGAAACCACTTTGACACTCTTCAGAGGAGGATTGGGATCGATTGATGGTGGAGTTAGATCGACCAGTTTGACACTCTTCAGATGAAGGGTGGGACTGACCAATGACGGGACTGGATCAGTCACTTGGGTTTCACTTTCCAGATGAAAAGTGGGGTTGATCAATGACGGAGTAGGATCATCTACTTTAGTGAGTGGTTCAACCGAGGATGAAACTAGATTGACCACCTGATCAACTAGATTGACCATTCTATCAACTAACGATGGGTTCGGGGAAATCTTACGATAACCAGTTGGAAGTTGAAGATTTTCCAAAAGAGAAGAATCCTCGTCCATGAGAGGATAAAGGTGAGAATAATGATCACCTTCGCATATCATACAAGGGAATTTGACAGTTTTCTTCTTCTTACCAACCTAAACGTCACTAGTTGACAGGGTGTCACCAACACGTCTAGTAGGGGCCGATGACATGGAGGACCACACTTCTAAGACCTTGGTAATACCAGGGAAATCCCTCAGAAAGTGGTCTCCCTTACAAAGACTGCAAGGGAATTTGGGTTTCAAATTCTTTGTTTTAATCTTATCGACCTTATCAACACTCCCAGTACTATTAACAGTAGTTGGTTTCTTGGATCCAACATTTGATGTATTTGGAGGTTTGGTCCCTTTCTGGTTCTTCTTCATCTCTTGTTGTTTCTTCTTCTTCTTATTAACCGGGTTACTCGCTTCAGATATTTCAATAGGCGAAGAAGGATAAATGGAAGGAGACTTGATGGATGAAGAAGGAGAAAGGTCGACATGAGGTTGATGTGTGGGTGGTGTGCTTACATCTGAAACACCTGCATTCGATATCATCGGAGTGGAAAAAAAACATATCGGTAACCCAATTGTGAGACCTGGAAGGCTCAAAGTAGCGATGTAAAGAGGACCAACGTTTCCGTAAGAAGGAAAAACAAAGGGTTACCCTAGAAAAGGGGTTCCTTCATTGGTCATTCCAGGAACTGACGCGATAAAAATAAAAATCCAACCTAGATTCTGCTAGGGAGAACAAACAGCACACGCTAAAAATCTAGTAAGCAAGCAACAAAACCTTCTCATAATGAGCACACTAGTTGGTGATGAAATCCAACGTCACGGGAACAAAGTAAGAAGGGGATGAGATAGAGAGGGTGGGAAATTTATGTTGATGACCTGCTTAATAGACTTACACCCTGGTGCAAGCTCCCAGACATAATCGTGGGTATACCCTCCAAGGAGCCCGAGTGAGTCTGGCCAACGTCGATTCCAGGTACCTTGAATATTTTCCCCTCCACAGTCACCTTGTGTAAATACCCTAAAGAGATAGGCCACTAAGGTTACCAACTACAACATTGATGCCTGGGGAAATAGTCGACAATCTGATCCACACGCAAGGGCAGGGTATCTAGCTTGAAATCAACTTGAAAGGCTTCCACTCATCATTGTGGGTATACCTTCAAGAGACCCCCATAATATGCACAATATATACACCAAGACCAACAAAGAAGGGTGAGTAACTCTGCCAGTCTTAATACGACCTCATGATTGACCCTTGTGTGAGAAGGGCTTCCCAAGACAAAATGTAGCAATTGGATTTCAACGCTCCATAACACAAGATTCTATGTTTGTTTGCAGCTTTGGAAAGTTATCTTTCACACCTTTTCCAAATCCCTACAACTAATATAATGTAGGTTTTCTACCAGAAAAAAGTAAAAATGTCTAATCAATTTTAGTTTAGCGCTTGATTTTTAAGGTTGTTGTTACTCAAAAGGAAAATGGTGTAGACAATATGGTGTTTTGACCGACTTGAAAGTTATGCAAAGAGATGAAGATGCAATCTTTTCATTTCGATGAAAGCTATGCTACGAGAAGGAGAAAACATTCATCATTCCAGATGCACAATGTCCCAAAATGAAAAAAAAACCATGTAATTCCACTACTTCAAATGCAAGCATTCAAGGAAGACAATAAAATGCGAAGATGAATCTAAGAAATGATAGGGAGAAAGAGAAACCACTCAAACTTGTCCTGACAAAAACACAGCTAGAAAGGGAAATTTCACATTTCTGAAAGAGGTTTCAAGCTCCAATAAAGACAAAAGAGAGTGACAAGCATAAAAAACCATCAAGAACCAATCCAAACAACTTCACAAACCAACCACAGACTCTGGGTAAAGAGTACTACAAAACAGGTTTCAAAAGACTAAGCAAAAGAAGGCAATTTCACTCAAAAAAGACACCAGCGCTCCCCTAGAAGGGTGCATAGAGTGTTGCAACGCCCCCTAAGACACTGTAGGGGAGCATTGACGCTCTGGTATGGCCTACAAGGGGGCGTTGGTGTTCCCAAAAAATCAGAAAAAATAGCCAAAAATTTGCAAAAAATTACCCAGAATGCATGAAAAAAGGTGAGCTTTCTATTGAAGGTAGGAGAAAGGTAATGGATGATTAAACAATAGTAATTGCTTGGGAAAATGAGCTCAAATATAAAATGTAATGGTGCAAAATACCTTTGAATTTCCTCACAAAATCTTCCACTCAGTCAGATAAATGAGAAGAAAATAGTAAGTTGACTCTAAATCTTCAAAGACAAAGAGTTATTTCAAGGTAAGGAAAATGTCAAAAAATCCAAACAAAAGGTGATCAATTCTTAGAAAGCAAAGTGTTGAAGGCCAAGACAAATATGTATTGATATTGTGAGACTATGAGCAAGTACCAAAAGCAAGAAATGAACCTCAGAGAATGAAACCCTAGAATATTTTTCACAGAAAAGGGGCAGCGCTCTGGTGTAAAGGGCATCAGAGCATTCCAACACTCTGTGTAAGACTAGCAAGGAGCATCGGTGCTCTGGTAGCAAAGGCAGGGGAGTGTTAGGCTCTTAAAGTTCAGAAAAATGCCCAAAAATAAAAAATTCAACCAAACTTAGACAATCAAAGTGAATATGATGAAAAAAAGAGCCAATCAACAGATCTAAGAATCAGAGACACGATATGGATAAGGTCAAAGAATTAGAAAAGGACAAAACAAGACCTAGGAAAGGAAACAGAAATCAAGTTCCCTCCCCAATGGAGTCGCCAATTTATGTTACAAAAAAATCCCCTTGCAGACAAGTGGATTCTCTCTTGGATACTAGACCCCTATGACCAAGACAGAAAAGTGCTATTGTGGCCACTGAATTTCCTTTGCATGAAGCTAAACTATTCAAAGAATAAGAAGGAAGAAGGGTAAGTACCTTTTTACAGACGTTTGTTCTTGCTCGATCCAGGCTGATCTTGATCTCCAAGTTCTTCAGAAGTTCCTGTAATACAATGAGAAACAACAACGATACTTCCTACTCTACCATGATTAGCTTCATAATGGATCTATGAAAGAAACAAGTTCATGAAATGCACACAAACTTTGAAGGAAGCAGGCCAAGCATAGATTTATATTAATGAAAACAAAATGAGATTCTTACAGCCATGGATGTAGGTGCAACATCTTCACCAAGCTCTCTTTGTCTAAACCCTTGCTCAAATAATCCACACACAGAATGTCGATGCTTCAATGATATCTCCCTTATGAGATCATAAGTTTGATACTTCACAATGTCTCCATATCTATCAATACCACTCATGAGATCATAAGTTTGGTATATCTCAATCTCTATCATGTACCTTTCACCATGAGAAAGCCTCCTTATATAGGCTTGGAGAGGCCTAACCACTTAAGCTATTCTTGGGATAGGTTGAGGATTCTTCTCCTTCAGTTGTGGATCTTCCCTAATATCAGCCTTGACCTCAGATTCGAATCCAACCAACTTCAGAGATTGAGGGGATTCTTCCTTGATTTATCTCAACAAACCAAAATTCGCTCAGAAAGGGTAGTGCTCCCCCAAAAGGGTGCACAGAGCATTGCAATGCTCCCACATAGAACTCTAGGGAGCATCGATGCTCCCTGACAGTGGGTAGAGGAACGTTGCCTTCCAAAAATCATTTTTAAGTGGTTTTCTTCATGGAAAATTCTTTGTACTCCTCATCAGATGATTTCTCCTTCTTAAACCAGTATTTGAAGGTGTATTAAGTGTCCTTGTGATGTCGTTAGAGACATGACATAGGCAAGGTGGCAGTATGATGTTTGCAACACTTGTGACACTTAAGGCCAATAATGTGACACTTGCGACACTTAAGGCCAGTAATGCGACACTTGCGACACTAGTCATGACAACAATAGGCCATCATTAAAGTGAGTAATCTTGATGTGTAAAAAACTCCATTAATATTTTGTTAGAATCATTTCACGGGAGGAAGAATTTAAGTGTAATTATGTATTAAATATTTATTGCAAGCTTACTGGTGATGCTCCAAAGTTGGCAAACTTCCAAATCAAATTATAATTACCAAAAGATCGAGGAGACCAAATGCAGAAGGCGACATAGAATGAAGCATTGGACGTTGGGAAATCGATGTCTCTGTTCACTAGGGTTCCAACAGGTTGATTACTGGACCAGATCTACTTGCGGAGGGTTGCAACAATAAATAAAAGGATCGCTAACCTAACCATAATGACGGGAATAAGAGTAAACAATTACAAAGTTCCATCTGAGACTCAATAAAGACAAAATCTTGATATATGTGCATTGGATCGAGATCAGAACCCTAACAGAGTTGAAACAGATTGAGACCTGCAGCAACGGATATGACATTCCAAAGTTTAAAATATCAATGGCCTGCAATCATTGATTTGAGTGATCAACGCTCCAGAATCACATAAAATCGAACATGGGAAAGTTGACATTCTAGTCCATTGAGGTTTCAAATAGACCAATCATTTGAGTCAAATTGTTACAAGGTTTGCAACTTCCAGGAATGGTTCTTAGTGAGCTATGGAATGATTTTAGAACTTAGATTATAAATTGTAATTTTTTTTATTTTATGTTGCAAGTTAATAACTTTAGCTTCAACAATATGAGATATGGTTCAAGCATTTGACAAAGTTAAGGATAAACACCAAATTTCTTGTGAGTTTTGCTATAAAAAAAAGCGAAATATTTCCTTTGGATTGAAAAGAGTAAATTTGAGTATAAGTTTAATTTTTATAACCAATATGGATTGGTATTACATTTCATTGCACTACCAATTATTGGACAAGGAGAAGGGAATATAGGAAAAATGTTTTCTAGGAAGAGTATGATGAGTTTTTGAATGCACCTCCCTTATACCATAAATCTCAAGTTTTTTAATGCACTTCATTTACAACATCCACTTCATCATTTAAATATTTTTGTGTCTAATACCGAGGATTCAAGTGTCGCTAATAGAAATGAACATGGGGTAGACAACATGAACATAAATAGTAGAGATGAGATTGTGCACCATACACACATTGCAAACCAAATGTTACATGATCATTTTTAGAGGGAATACATTCATTCATTTAGTTGATTAACATGTAGAATATATGGAAGGAGCAGTTGTAGACCATGGCATTGAACCAAAGCATGTGATGCAAGCTACACAAACACCTCATTTATAGTGGCCAATAAAGTGAAGTGTTCTAAGTTGATTGTTGATGCTTTAAAATTTGAAATCAACATATGGATGGTCGAACAATAGCCTTGATTCTTGGTTAATTTATATATTGTGATGTGTAAAATAATATAATGTGCTTTATGAGTTATTAAATCTTGTCAACTTGTCAGTTATTAGTTACTAGTTAATGTTAGTTGTGTTCAACGCATTGCAGAATAAATTATTACTATAAGACAATGTACTTCCTAGTACATGTAAAGATGTTAGAAAATTGTTGACTGATTTGGGTGTTGATTACAGAGTGTATAATGCACGTCTAAAAACTTGTATCCTAAAGGATGACATAAAAATACATCTACATGTCCAAATTTCAAAACAAGTCTCTACTTCTCTGATGTAAGGGAAGAAAAAGGTCCCACAAAAATTATTATGCTACTTGTCCATAATTCCAGAGTGCAACACATGTTTTGTTATTAATATTTGGTTGAATATATGAATTGGAATGAAAAATATAGGAGTGGACAAGACATTAATCACATAAAGAATACATGGCCTAAAAAATTATATCTGAGATATGAAGTATAATAATTGGCTTGGCAGTGGACAAAGTGAATCCATTCTCTTTCCGGTCTACAAATTATACAATTTGGCCCATTCTTCTAATAAATTATAATATCCCTTCTTGAATGGCTATAAAAAAGATAATTTTGATGTTGTCTCTTATTGTGCTTGGAAAGCATTAAGTTAGAGACATGGATTTTTATTTAGAATCATTGATAGGGGAGATTTTTCTCCTATCGAATTGCATTTAGATGTATGATATTTCATGACCTATACTTAGAAGGTCATTTAAGAGGCACAATGTGATTTATTGGATAACCCATGACCTTCAAGGGCTCAATGTATGCTTAAGTATAACATTTCTTTTGGAATAGTTTAAATTTCCTTACCAATTAGTCATCTAGTTTTATCAATAATCAATGAATTGTGTCTATTTTTCTTACTTTTGTGGTTCACGACTAAGGAAAAAAAGATTATTTGCTTGTCCACACTGTGGCAAGGAAACATATTCAAGGTATTTTCTAAATTTGCATAAGTGTGTCTATGAAGGACATGGATAATTTGTTTAGCTAGACCATCGTTTTTGTCAAATGAAGATATTTTTTAATGAATAGGTCGAGGTAAGATCCCCTTCTCATGTATTTATCCCAACATATTCATCAAAGAATATTTAAGTGTGCATTGAATCATTTTAGGAGGATATGTTCAATGGAGACCCAATTGATATTGATGATGATATAGATAACTTCAAAATTTCTCCTAATCGCATGATAAAATGCATGAATAAGGATCACAATTATTCAATCTCCCATATTGGAAAGAAATTATAGTGGCACATTTATTGGAACTAACGCACATGTTGAAGAACGTGTCAAATTTTCTTTGGAAACATATTTTTTCCATAGAGAAAGATATAAATGCATTTAGAAGAGATTTGGTTGTGTCAAAGACAAAGAAATATCTATGAAAAAAAGAAACAATGATTGCAAATGACAAAAAAAAAATTATCCTACTACACCATGGATATTGTTAAAGGATGACTTAGAGCTTGTGAAGAACGTGCTTCATACAATTAGAAAAACAACATGATATTGTTCTGCATTGATAAAAACATGCATTGTTGATGGTTATTTGAAAGGTCTCAAGAGACTTGATCACCATAACTTGTTAAAGGTACATGTTACTTAAAATATCCTAAATCTCTCAGATATGGATATTTACTGCTACGTTGGTGATCTGGTTGTAGATATGATACTCTGGGGGTTTCTAGATGCATTTTAAAGATTTATGACTACGGTTTTGTGGTGTTTGTTTGTTTATATCATGCATGCAATTTTTTTGGAACCATGAACAACTCAATATCTTACATTAATTCGAATAACAGGAATTACATCATAGCATGCGGAAACTAAAGAGAATAACCTCAGTTAGATCATACAAAGATGATCTTAGCCAGAATACAATGCAAAAAAAATAAGAAAATGCATGTATCAAAGAGGAATAATTAGATCTATGATCAGGAATGTGGATCCACTGCATGCATGGGTGGATCTGTTGCATGAAACCAAAAATACCCACGGCAACTGTTGTTGGAGACTGGAAAACTCGACCTAGTGGCTCTACTCATCTGATAGTCTTGAAAACTGTCCCAGTTGGGTATCCCTACCCTATATCACACTTCCCCTCGCTGATGGCTGGAATATTGGGTCTATACTAATCTACTGGAACCCTGGATGGACTCCCTCAAACTTTGCGCACTTCCTAAGCTCGATGGAGCGATTTTGGAGATTTACCTGGAAAAATGTTGTGATAATTGTCCCAATGGAATCACCTTGACCTCCTCTCGAATGGGTTGGAAATATATAAGCTTCTCTTTCCTGCTGAAGATCAATTTTTGGCACAAGGGAAGACCTAGGGTTCAACTCTAACAACGCACCAACAAACCCTAACTATTGGCCCTTTCGGCAACACCTGCGAAGAAGAAGAGGTCTCAACCGAAGTAGCAATAGGGGGGTTGCAGGACACAGGTGTCTACAACCAGAGGAAATGCAAAGTGAATCCAGAACAACAATGCATATAACCTAGTTATGTTAAACAATATTATTCTTTTTTCACGAAGTTATATATCTGATCTAACAATCATGCAATTACAATATAACAGAGAGCAAATAACACAACATCAACCATAGAGAACAACAAGATTTACGTGGTTCACCCTCTCCCTAGGGCTACATCCACATATCTACGTTTCTTGATATATTAGATGAAAACATACATTTTTGTATGCGCACTTAGTTGCACATATATTTCTCTCTTTCTCTTTCTCTCCCCTCCCTGCGCACCTAGCTGCAAAGTTGATCTTCGCACCCAACTGAAGAACCAGAATACAGGATTTTCTTACAACACAATCACTTCTCTCTCTCACAAAAAAAATGATCATAACCATTAACCAACCCTATCGACTCTTCTACACCTTTATTTATACATAAAATGACTCTCAGACAACCTTAGACCAAAGTCTAGGTGTCAAAACCCTAGATGCCAAAACCCTAGGTGTCAAAACCATAGGTCCCACATAACCCGCATCTTAAGGGCTTCGCCAGCCTATTCTTCCTTTTTTTCTGCGAGGTGCTATAAATCTCCCATTGGTGTCTTCTTCTACTTGATGTGTTTTCCATGATCCATCTTCTTTGTTGATCTGTCTTCCTTGATCTTCTCTTTCCACAGCTCGCTTTTCCTTACTTTGCTCCTTCTTTTCTGTTTCTTTAACCACTTCGACCCTTCCTCGTTTTGTGTTCCTTATGCGCTCTTAGTACTTAATATTTATTTATTCCTTAATCTTTGCTTTCCTCCTTAACACATAACCAAGGGCCAACATGCCCCCAACACTCACCTGTGATTCGTCCCGAGTCACTGCAGGGTTGAACCTTATGTATCACTTCAACTGCAGACTACACAGAGTAGCTTGTGCTTTCTTCTTTGTCCCTTCCTATCCTGTGAAAACTGTCTTTTATGTGTCTAGTACCCAATTTCAATTGCACTTGGTACCTAGACCCTTCTTCCTTTTCGTTTACTAAGAGTTATAAGGAATCTAGTTGTCATAATACAATTTCAATCGGCTCTGATTTACTAAACCATCCTTCCATTCTCCATTAAGAGTCTTCAACTGTGCAGCTCCACCTTCTGTAACATAGGCAACTTTGAATGGCCCAAGCCAACATGTCATGAACTTCCTTGGATGCTTCATGAACTTGTTGTCATATACCAATACCAAATCTCCTTACTTAAATTTTTTCTTCTTGATATGTCAGTCACGGTAAGCCTTTTCTCGTTCCTTTTGTACCTGCTGATGAAATCATGCAATAAACATGTCTTCCTCTAGTTCCATAAACTGCACGAGCCCGTCTTGAATAGCGTCGGTGTCATGCATGATTGTAAATGCTACAATTCTTAAGTTGGGAACCAAATATTCCATAGGTACCACTGCTTCCAAGCCATAAACTAACTTAAAGGGAGTCTGTGTTGTCATATTTTTGCAAATAGTTCAATAAGCCCATAACAGTGCTGGAATTCTCAAATCCCAATCATCTTTGTTCACACTGCAAATATTCGTCAACGTTGTCTCCAAGATCTTATTGAAAGCTTCAACTATACCATTTTCCTGTGGGTGGTATGGTGTGCTCTTCTGATGGTGAACTTCGAATTCCTGAGTCAATGCTTCAATAGTTTTCTTAATGAAGTGTGTACCTTGATCACTCATAAGGATCTTCGAGCATCCAAATATGGTTATGATATCATCAAATATGAACCGCGCAGTTGTAGTTGCACTACAATATTTAACTTCTCTTGCTTCTGCCCATCTGGTCAAATACTATGTCAGAGTGATGATGTATCGAGCTCTTGTGCGCTTTCCTGGTGGGTTGATAGGTCCCACAAAATCAATGATCCATTTCTCAAATTCATGTAAAGTTATATAAGGTGCTAAAGGCATCTCATCCCTTCTAGAAGGTTTCTCTAATCTTTGGCATACATCATAGGCTCTGTAGTAGTCCTTAGCATCCTCGTGTAAAGTGGGCCACTAGAGGCCAGCTTTGAGAACCTTCTATGTTGTTTCTTTCCCTGCATAATGTCCTCCTGTGATGCCTTCATTTGCTTCTACAAGAATCAGTGGTCTTTTTGCCTCCATAACACATCTCCTCAAGATCTCATATGGTCCCATATTATATAACTGTCCAGCTATAAGTTGAAAATCTACATCGTGGACTACAAACTATTTCTTCTGAATGACTGTATATTCGTGAGGTGTTACTCCTCATGTAGACAGGAACTGGAATATCTCAGAAAAGTGATCATCAACTTTTCTAATGGCCAACAACTAGGCATCTAGTAGTGTATCATCCAAACTAGTAGGTTCATCTCCATGTTCCAACCTAAATAAGTGGTCAAGTCCCTTATTAATTCTTCCTAGATTGACCACGATCTCAAAATCATATTCCTGAAATAATAATAGCCATCTGCATATTCTTCCCCCCAACACTGGCTTGTTATCTGTGCGGGTGTTGTTATCTGTGTGTATCCCTTGATGAACTTTCTGTAGTACCCAGTGTGTCCTAATGTAGTGGGCAACTATCTAACTAAAGTAGGAGGGGATAGATCGACAATGATAGAAATCTTGGAAGGATCTACCAACAACACTTGCTTACATACAATGTGTCCTAACAACACTCCAAAAGGTGAGAGGAAAATGCACTTCTTCAGGTTCAGGGAAATGTCACATTGCCTGCACTTATACAAGATTAGTCTCAAACATTCAATATGATTTTTCAATAGGCTAAAAACAATCCAATCATCAAAATATGCTTCCAAAAACATATGTAAAAATTCCTTAAATGCTTCGACCACCACCCTGGAAAAGATGGTTGGTGCATTCTTCAAACCAAAAGGCATCACAATGTACTGAAAAGAAACCCATTATGTTGCAAATGTGGTCTTATGTATGTCCTCCTTAGTAATTATGATCTGGTGATAGCCTAGAAATCCATCTGTGAAGGAGTAAACTTCATGTCCTCCTACATTATCTAGAACCTCATCAGTAAACGGTGTAGGAAATGGATCATGTAAACATGCATCATTTAGTTTCCTTAAATCTACACAGATCCTGATTTCTCTTGACTTCTTATCTTGGACCACCATAGGGCTGATCCATTCAGATTCTTCAACAAGTTTTATGATTCATGCTTCCATCATTCTATCTAATTCAATCTTAACTTTTGTCTTATACTTGGGATTTAGTCTGTAAGGTCTCTACTTGACCTACCTTGCATCTGGTTTCAAAGGAATATTCATTTCCCCCATGGGCCCTTTAATTCCCTTCATGTCTGTGAACTTGGTTGGAAACAAGTACTAATATTCATGCAGTAATTTTATAATTTTATCAATAGTAGCACCATCCCAATAATCTCCAACATTTTCCAACTTAGGTGCTTTCTCTGTTCCAATATTAACCTTCTTAATTTTAATAGGTTTCCCAATAAAAGGTAATTCAATGCATGGCCCTTCTATGTCCCTCTGTCCTTCAGTTTCTGCAATGTTCACATTCCTAGGATCATCATCTTCATCAGCATTAATACTCTAACAACCCTGTAATTTCTAAAGAGGTGCAGTCCATTCATCTTCTTATTACTCAAAACGGAGGTTAGGTGCCTCCTCGAAGACCTTTTGTCTTACAATTTGTAGAGCTTGATCTACTGTGGGGTACTGACTCTCAAATAAAAATGTAGCTATAAAGTTATGAGTCATACCATACCAATATGAAGTAGCTAAGCGCAGTTCTTCTTGAAGATACCAGTTGATAGGCATAGTATCCAAAGTGTTAATGAACTTATGTACCCATTGTTCTTTAGGAATGTTTCTCCAGGCTTCCTCACAACTTCGCAGATGGTCCTTAGGGAAAATCTTACCTGTCTACCGAACTTCGCAACCTTCAACTTGGTCTGAAAAGTGCACTGTCAACAAGGTGTGACATTGTACCCACTTCGTGATGTTCTTCTTGTGTGTTCCCCACCATCTCGTTGGCGTTGCTTTCAATGCTTCATCTAGTGCTAACAACCTCTGTTGTACTGGTGCAATTCCTTCAAATTCCAATAAAAAGGTCTCTAAATGATTTAAACCATCAAATGTGGGATGATTAATTACTTATGTGCCAATCCAGTGAACTTCCCTAGTCAATCTGGCACATATCCGAGTAGAGACTTCATACATTATGTTCTGCAAATTCTCCAATGCTTCTTTTGAATCTGATGAGCATGCGCTTTCACTTCGCCATCTTAAATTTATATCTTCTATAGGATTAATGTAATCATGTTGTCTTGTTGTAAGTTTGTAGATATTTTCTAGCCCATGGGCGTGGTCTTCTTCTCTTATAGGTTCTTTGTATCTACGACCTTCATCAAGATCACAAGGTGCAATGACCCTAAGTCCATCACCTTCAAATGTCATTCTTCTCTTTTTTAGGTTAACAATAGTCGAACTGTTGAAATCCTAATCGATACCCAATAGCACAAGATAAGGAAAGCTATCATCAACAATCTCAATCACTTTGAAGTCTGCAAATTTCCTTACCCCGTCGATGTCCATAGGTACATGCTCCAGTCTTCCAAAGGGGCTCACTGCCTGTTGATTAGCCATCCTGAGCCTAATAGGAGAGTAAATAAACTTAGGTTTTCCCATCAATGCCTAGTTCTGCTTCATCATAAAATTGACTTCTGATCCTAAGTCGAGGACCACATAATCTATGTCGTAGTCTCTAATCTGAGCATTAAGGTACAGTTCCTTGTTTGTCCTCCTCTTTCTAGATACTTGATTCACATCTCTATTCAACAGAGGATATACCCTTCCTATCTCATACAGTCTTATCAAGTGTTGTATTTCTTGCACAGCTCTTTCATCTTTAATCAACTCAATACATGTATACAAGAAACCTAAAAGCTTTCTTACCTCTTTTCCCTACTCGGATGAGGCAGACTGATCAAATTTCAGAGGCATCTCACATTCTCTTAGTTCTGGTTTTTCCCTAAATGAAGAAGCTTGTTCTCCTACAAATTCTCTTCTTGCTTCTTCAAATGTCTAATTTTCTTTCCTTAGATCAAACAATTGTTTCTTCTCTGCAGCTCTTTTGATCCTCGGTCCCTCTGTAGTCTTTACTGGAGTCACTTGATCTTCTCCTATAACAACGCCTCCTCTAGTAATAATAATAACTCTGGGATCCTCACCGCAAGTTTCAGTTGATATTAGTTCCTGAAGTTTGGATAATAATATTGGGCAGTCTTCAATGACATGTTCAAATGAGCTACAGTAGTTGCAAGTAGTACAAGGGTTCTGATAATCCCTTGCAAAATGACCTGGTTGGGCGTAGTTATAGAAAATAATATGACCTCGACCTTGACCCATGCCTCCTCCTCGACCTCTTCCTCTAAATCCATTGTGAGGGTTGAAGTTTCCTTTTCCTGGGGAATTTAACTGTGCAATGTTTCCTTCTAACTACATCTCTCCTTGAATCCTATATGTATCCCTTGACCTTTCATGCATGAGATCATAAGCTCTATAATCCTTCTCATCATGGCCCATAGATTTACAAAATGTGAAATAAATATTGGTGGGTGTCTGGACATATTTCTGCATATAATAACATTCACCAAGGTGATGTCTAGTTCTACATACCTCGCACTAGGGTAAGGTAGCCTGCTTCAAATGATTAGGGGCTCCAGAGGCCAAGTATTCATTAAATAAAGGACAGTGCTCTTTGTCATGGCCCTTTTATTTACATCTGATACACCAGATGTATTCTCTTTTTTCCTTCCCTTTATCCTTGTTCATATCTTCAACCTGTAAAGACAAACTGGTTAATTGGTTCAAGATTTGTCTCATACCTAGACTAGATTCTCCTACAAGGGTTGCTTCTAGTTTCATGGAAATCTCCAATGTTTTATCATGCGAAGCGATTTTCTGTTACATCAAAGGAACTCTGATATGTGGTAGGAGGGAAGTGATGAACCAATCCTTATTATGTTCGTCTGGAATATGAAAACTCAAATGGTCTTTCAAAGTCTTAAACCTCTAATCAAACTCCCAAATAGGTTTAGTTACCCTCTGTTTGATTTCCTTAAACTATGTAATGCATTGTGACTCCGACTTAGGTTTCTTGAATTATGCACTCAACGCAGTCTTAATGTCATTCAACGGTTTAGGTTGTGCAGATCCTGAAGAAAATTTCATGTACCAGCTCAGAGCGTGGTCCCTTAAGGTAGTACTAAACTGATCTCTCTTGAAAGTTTTGTCAGTGACTTGCTTAATGCTCCATACAGCTTCACATAAGAACCAGTGTTGATCAAGATCTTCAGATCCATCTCCTCTAAAGATAGGTAACCTCATTTAATCTTCCATGGAATTTCCTTGATTTCTCGACTGAGTATGTGTTATCACTCCAAGAAATTACTCCCTGACTGTAAAGGGTGTAATCTTGGTAACTTAATGAATTGTAAAAGGTGGATCAAGTCAGAGAACTTAATTAAGTCTCACTCACTCAAAACATACATTGACACACTCAGATGGGCAAGGATTTCAACCACTATGTTCAGAAAGTTAAATAAAGGTGGATATGCGGAGAAGACTTATTATGCTAACATAAATATACATACAATAACACATATGAATGACCAGCTATGATAGGTAGATACTTATCATACTAGTAGAAACATATATAAGATTGCATAGAATATATGGCTAGACATAACAGGTAAAATACTTGTAGATTCTGGTTTATGGATGTAATGATAAGTTAACAGTTATCATACATTAGACAAACATGAAACAATGAATAATATATTTGAGTACAAGTAGAGATAAGAAAGAATATGAAAATCTAAACAGTATTGGCAAAAGAAGCATGTATTACTGATGTACAATGGGAAGTCTGAGATTACAAGTCTGAAAATTCTACAAAGTCGATCATAGTCTTCCAATTTTTTTCCCCCCCTCCTTTTCCATGTTACAATGATACCTCATATAGGTATTGAGGTCTAAATCCTCCTAGGATATCGAATCCCCTTCCAAATCCCAAAGATAACAACAGTTCCCTTCAATTTCTGGAACTGTCTGACATAAAAAAATGGGTCAGACTGTTGAAAACTGGGGTTGTAGTTAAGATTTTGTATCTCCCAAATCATGACAAATGTATACAAACTAGAAGAGTCTTTTAAATATTGTTTTTTTTTAGCAAAAACCTCTCTCCGTTCTTTGATATTCATTTTCATTTGCCCAGGATCTACATTTCAAAAACATGTGTCAAACAGGGAAATTCTGAGATCCAAAAATTAGGGCTCAGAGATGGATTATATTCTCCCAATATATGTCACTTGTAGTAAAATTGAGAGAGGTTGTTGTTCTTTGATGTGTTAGTAACAAAATTCTTCGCCCGTTTCTCAAAATGATTCTCCAGTCATTCAAAATCATCATTTGAAAATGATGACTTAGCATAGTAAAAACACAGTATTTTTTAAAAACACACCTTCATCTTCTTATCATATGCCTCCAAAGCTTGCAAAGGAGAATGATCTATATCCTATAATTATTATACTTCATTAAACATAATTCCCACAGAATCTGGAAACCAAAAAATACGATCTGAGCATAAATAAGTTCATTATGGACTCTTCTGCGATTTTGGCGGCCAAACAGTCCTATGTTTATCCTTTTAGCCGCCAAAAGTGAGAGATTTTTGGTAGCCAAACAATCCTATGTTTATCCTTTTAGCTACTGAAAGTGAGAGATTTTCAATGGCTCTAAACATTGTAAATTTGACCATTAAGATGTCGAAAGCTTAAAATTAGCTTTTGGTGTAATTTGAGATGTGGACTCCTTAATTTATCGAATTGATATGATTTTAAGTCTGTCTCGAAACCTTTAAAACTTAAGATTTAGAAATAACTCTTCTACCTAATGATCATATTATCATGTGATTTGGAAATCATTTTGGGGAGATAACATATGGCTCCTATTGAGGATGAAATCTTCCCTGTGAAGTTTCAAGAACCACAGATCTAATGCCTTTCCTGGAAAAATAAAAATCCAGAACTTAGTCTCTGGTGTTCCATTGGGCATGGAGTCAGCATATTACCTCTTACTGAAATCCTTTCAATATATGTATAATAGATTTATGTGCACCATCAAAACCTGTCTTTATTCACACAAAAAGACTGATACATCTGCTTCAAACTGGAAGAAAGAAATGTTCGGCCAGTGAGCTTATTTCCTACCTTACTCTACTCTAACCAACTCTACAATTTGGTTAGGTAAAATTTGATTTCCATAGCAGCCATCCAAGCAATTTTAAGACTAAAAAAATATCATATTTTTCATTGATCAACAGCTGATGTTTAAAATGTAACAACAGTGATAAGAACTCATTCAAAAATCCATATTCACCCCGAAAAACGAGTGAGCTAAAGAAATCTGAAATTTTTGGGTTCTTTGAAATGTATGATTCAATGAAGGTTGCCATTGGATCTTTGAAATAGAGATCATAAACATATTGATTCTTGGAAAACAATTGCACGTTTATAGAAGCCTCTTGCTCAGTCGTGACTGTTCCTCTGCTTGAAAACTGATCGTCTTCTTGGTCTCTTGAAATAAGATCTTGATTATCAATCATTATAACTTTATTTTCATAAAAATGCTCAGAAGATGATGATACAGCAATGTTTAAATCATATGAATAAGTATCAATAGAAAATATATAATTTTCCATGAAACCATCAGTTATCATAGGCTCTACTTGGTTTTCAAACTGATCATAAAATTCACACATATACATGTACATTGAAACACCTACAAAAACCAAAGAATCTGATTCATAATTTGAAATAAAACTGCTTATTTGTTGTTGTTCCAACTCTATTTCATAGTCATAATCTTTCGGTCCATGTATGTCTTCTCATTTGTCATGTTCCTGAGATTTTGATTTATTACTCTGATGTAATGACCTATTACAACTGACAATTTTGGAGAAAAAAAAAAGAGGTATTTGCTTTGGACTTTCGAACATCAAATTCACAACTTCCATCAATCATAACTTGCATATATTGCTGATCATATTCACAAATATTTAAATCTTCTTCTTCAGAATAATGATCACAAGAGGATATCCTAACAGGGTTTACAGGATATGGATTAAAATCAGCTAAGAAATTATAATTTCCTATGCAATCATTGGTAATCATAGGTTCAATTTGGCTTTCAAACTGATCATAAA
>ML823477.1:51396-69644 GCA_009831015.1 Picea engelmannii
TCCCAAAATTTCGCATAAACCCCACCAAGGAGACTTCATCTAAGCTATTCTAAGGCCATGGGGACATGGAGGTAGCAATTTCATCGATCTGGTTTCATGGGTGGTCAAGCAAAACAAGCCACTAACCTACATGCTAACCTATATTGTAGGACTATTAACCCAGATTAAACTGTTGGTTTAAGAAATTACTCTACCTAAGGGCTATCTGACCAGGATTAGACAGTCTGGTCAGATTCATTCACTAACTTATCAACATTGAAAATTTAAAAGAACTTGGTCATGCTTGGAAGGTATGACCAAGTTGCTATTTTTGCATGGGGCTTTTGTTTCAATTCTTTTATGCCCTCTTTTCTTTTTCTTTTTCTTTTTTCTTTTTCTTTTTTCTTTTTCTCTCTTTTTGTAAAATGAAAAATCAGTCGCCAATAAAAACACTAGATACAGATAATATCCATAAAATCCAAGTCATAAGTTGATTCCCATAATTTATGGGGTGATAACACATCATACAAACATGAAACAGTGAATAATATATTCGATTACAAGTAGAGATGAGAAAGAATGTGAAAATCTGAACAGTACTAGAAAAAGAAGCATGTATTACTGATGTACAATGGGAAGTCTGAGATTACAAGTCTGAAAAGTCTCCAAAGTCGATCACAGTCCTCCGACCATTTTCCCCCCCTCCTTCTCCATGTTACAATGATGCCTCATATAGGTATTGAATTCAAAATCCTCCTAGGAGCTCGAATTCCCTTCCAAATCCCAAAGATAACAACAATTACTTCAATTTCTGGAATTATCTGACATAAAAAATGGGCCAGACTACTGAAAACTGGGGCTGCAGTTAAGATTCATTATATCCGAAATCCTGATAGTTGTGTACAAATTGGAAGATCATTTTGTATATTGGTTTGTTGTGAGAAAAAACCTCTCTCTGTTCTTTGATATTCGTTTTCATTTGCCTAGGATCTGCATTTCAAAAACATGTGTCAAATAGGGAAATTCTGAGATCCGAAAATTAGGGCTCAGAGATGGATTTGATTCTCCCAATATATGACACCTGTAGGAAAATTGAGAGAGGTTATTGTTCTTTGACGTGTTATTAACAAAATACTCCACCCGTTTCTCAAAATGATTCTCCAGTCACTCAAAATCATCATTTGAAAATGATGACTTAGCACAGTAAAAACGCAGTATTTTTTAAAAAACGCAGCTTCATCTTCTGATCATATGCCTCCAAAGCTTGCAAAGGAGAATGATTTGTATCCTATAATTATTATCCTTCATTAAACATCATTCCCACAGAATCTAAAAACCAAAAAATGTGATCTGGGCAGAAAGAAGTTCATTCTTGACTCTTCTGCGATTTTGGCAACCAAACAGTCCTGTGTTTATCCTTTTAGCCGCTGAAAGTGAGAGATTTTCGACGGCTCTCAACACTGTAAATTTGACCATGAAGCCATCGAAATCTTAAAATTAGCTTTTGGTGTAATTTGAGATGTGGATTCCTTAATTTATTGAATTGATATGATTTTAAGCATGTCTCAAAACCTTTAAAACTTAAGATTTAGAAATAACTCTTCTACCTAATGATCATCTTATAATGTGATTTGGAAATCATTTTGGGGAGATAATAATATGTACTAAACTTCTTGTAGTAGTTCTCTGAGTGCTCTGATTACTCTGGTTACTCTAGCTACTTAATTTTGTTGAAACGACAGGAGGAGTAATAATACTTACTTCGACAGTAGGCGCAGTCCCTGAATTTTCTGGTTCTCCTCGGCGAAGTCCTTCAATCTCTACTTCCTCTACCCTTGTGGACTCTAAATGCTCCTTGTCTGATAGCTCTACTTCTTCTCCACTGTATAATCCCTCATCTCTGTAATTCTGCTTAAATAGGTTCACAAGAGGAACTTGTCTGAATGATCTCCCACTGCGCATGTGTTCATCCTCTGTTTCACTATCGTTGTCTGGATTATTGAACATTAGCCTTAAAATTCGACCGATTATTGTATCTTCAAGGTATTCTTCTCATGCAATAGAATCTTGATCTTCAACTTCAAAAAGGGTAGAAACTTTACTCTAGGTCCCTTAAATAAATATCTCTCTGCTTGGATATATGACTCTACTCTTTCAATAGAAAACTCAGTAATGTACCCTCCAATAGTGCTATCAAACCAGAGATCTACTGCTGTAGACACAGCGATAACAACACCCTTAACCTTCTTGATCAGCCTTTATGTCCAAACCACAGGTGGTCTAGATCTGATTTCAAACTGATTGTTTGCTAGTCTGGCTAACCACTTGTATAACTCCTTATGAAATCCTCCAAATAAGATCTCGCGCACGTCAATAAAGATGTAACTTCCCAACCAGTATTATGTACTAATGTTTGGATTCTTGTTCTGAGCTTCGATGAAGTCCCTTTCTTGTTCTTCTATCCACTTATGAATCTTTGTCTTCGATGGAAACCACCTTGACATTCCCTCAAGAAGATCTCGGCCCCGGAAACGGAACCATTTGTTGGCACAAGGAAAAACCCAGGGTTCAACTCTAACAACGCACTAACAAAACCTAACTACTAGCCCTTTCGAAAACACCTGTGAAGATGATGAGGTCTCACCCAAAGTAGCAATGGGGGGGTTGCAAGACATAGGTTTCTACAACCAGAGGAAATGCAAAGTGAATCCAAAACAACAATGCATATTACCTAGTTATGCTAAACAATATTATGCTTACTTCGCGAAGTTATATCTCTGATCTAACAATCATGCAATAACAATATAACAGAGAGCAAATAACACAACATCAACCACAAAGAACAACAAGATTTATGTGGTTCAACCTCTCCCTAGGGATACGTCCATAGAACTGTGTTTCTTGATATATTAGATGAAAACATACAATTCTATCTTTGCACTTAGTTGTAGATCTCTTTCTTTCTTTCTCTTTCTCTCCCCTCCCTGTGCACCTAGCTTCAGGGTTGATCTTTGCACCCAGCTGAAGATACAGAATACAAGAATGTTCTTACAACACAATCACTTCTCTCTCACAACAGAAGTGATCATAACCATTAACCAACCCTCTCGACTCTTCTAGACCTTTATTTATACATTACATGACTCTCAAAAAACCTTAGACCGAAGCCTAGGTGTCAAAACCCTATATTCCAAAACCCTAGGTGTCAAAACCCTAGGTCCCACATAACCCGCATCTTAAGGGATTTGCAAGCCTGTTCTTCCTTCTTTTACACGAGGTTCTCTAAAGCGCCTGTTGGTGTCTTCTTTCACTTCTTGAGTTGTCCACGATCCATCTTCTTTGTTGATCTTCTCTTTCAACGGATCGTTTTTCCTTACTTCGCTTGTTCTTTTCTGCTTCTTTAACCACTTCGACCCTTCCTCGGTTTGTGTGCCCTCTATGCTCTTCATACTTCAACTTTATTCTTCCTTATTCTTTGCTTTATTCCTTAATACTCGCTTTCCTCCTTAATACATAACCAAGGGCCAACATCAATGAAGAAAATGGATGGTCCTTTCCACGACTAGGGTGTGTCTCTCAACACTGAAACCTGTCACGGGTGGTGGTGTAACATCCCCACCCATACACAAGCCTGGGCATGCTACCTACAAGCCCACCCTTGGACTTCATACTCTTTCTAATACCTTCTTTAATTAATAAGAATGCATAAGATACAAGATTTAGCGGCATGCACAGCAATATCCAGCAAGCATGAATAATCTAAGATTTAGTTAAATAATAATTAAAATACACAGTGGAATACATTCATACACAGATAATAATATCACAACAGAGAGCACTTATCTTTATAAAAATGTGACACCAACTAGCTGCAGACCAAGGACATTCCACCCAACCATAGACACCACCGCTCCAAATCTCAATAGTAGTGTCACCCCTGAGCCAGGGCTATGAATCCACAAGGACGGTTCCAAAGTGTACTTGGGTTCCCAAACCAGTCATCTCTCAATCTCTCATAGGTTTCCTAGCACCCACAACAATCCAAGTACCCAGCTCTTTTCTACCCAACCTGTACCGCCCAAGAGAATGGACCTCTACCCTTCTCTGCCACGCAGTCCCTCAGGTAGTCCTTCTCCTTTTTCTAGGGCCTCCAAAACAGCTGGTCTAGAATCTTAATGTTGGAACTCTCAAGACTTGCAGTTGTGAGAAAAAATAGGGCACATGCTGATGCATCTCAAATATGTAGGCCCCAGGTCATGGCTAGATTGTACCAACGACCATCACAGCCAACTATCACCTGGCTAATTCTTCAGCAGTTCAGTTCCCTTTCCCAACCCAAGATGCGGATGAGGGATGGATCAATGGATGGGTAAGTGGGTGCATGAAAGTGTGTGAGGGAAATGAATAAAGGTATAGGAAATCAGAGAACAAGCCATCAGTCGAACCCCCCCATCAGACTAGAGGCGGGTTTAAGTAACTTTGTGGGGAATCAAGAACCTCCTAGCCTTCCCCTAGAATCTCACATAACTGATCTCCTCCCTTAGGAAAAAAGGGTAATTAAAATAGGAATAAACATTTATCCCCTCAATCCCCCTCTCTTATGGAATCATAGCCCCATATAACTCTAGTCCTTGTCCATCTAACAGGAAGCTATGTGTTTATTATTAATAGTGATCAAAACATTATATATCTTGAGCATATTGGCCCTTTAATAATTGTTTGGGCACCCTGGCCTATCATCATTGTAACAATACATTATTTAAAATGGGGTTCAAAACCTAGGGTATTACATCCCCTCCCCCTTATTTTGGCACTGTCCTCAGTGCATATACAAAATAGAGATCAAAATATCAAATTTATTCAAAAATCTACGGGTACTCTGTCCACATGGCATCTTCATGCTCCCTGGTAACATCTTCAGGACCATAGCAGGTCCACTGAACTTTTACCAGCTCTATAACTCGATTCCGAAGCATTTTTACCTTTTTGTCCAATACTCGTACCGGTTGAACCTGAAAGTCTCCCTCTATCTCTACCTGATCATATGTCAATCAATAACATGGTTAGGGTCATATACATATTTATTTAGTAAATATACATGACATACATTATGCACATGCATGGAAGCAGGCAATGCAAGCATGTATGCAACTGGCCCTATTCTGTCCAATATTTCAAATGGACCACAGAGTTTGGCTGCCAGCTTTGTACAACTAGCCAATTTCAATGAGGTTTTCTTGGGCTTCACTTTCAAAATTACATGCTCCCCTACTTTAAATTCTCTAGTTGTCTTGTTCTTGTCTGCATAAAATTTTTGTCTATCCTGAGCTGCCTTTAACTTTCGCTTGATCTTAACCACCTGGTCTTCCATGTCCTTGAGTAACTTCGGCCCAAGTACCACTCTATTTGTTGGGTTGTCCCAACTTACTGGAGTATGGCATTTCCTACTGTACAAGGCTTCAAATGGGCTCATTCTCAATGAAGCTTGATACCCATTATTATATGCAAACTCAACCAAGTGTAAGTAATCTTCCCACTTAGATGGCTTATCCATCACATACATTCTCAACATGTCTTCAATTATTCGATTGATCCTCTCTGTTTTCCCATCTGTCTGGGGATGATACGTGGTGCTAAAGTTTAGATTTGTGCCAAATCCTTTAAACAATCCCCTCTAAAAATTGGAGGTAAACTTTGTATCTTTGTCTGAGACAATTGTCCTAGGTATCCCATGCAACCTAGCAATTTCCTTCATGAAAATTTATGCAATATTTGTCATTGTATGTGTTGTCTTCACAGGCATAAAATGAGCAACCTTTCTTAATTTGTCAACCACCATCATGATTGAATCATGTTTCTTATTCCTTCTAGGTAATCCTGTGATGAAATCCATGGTGATCACTTCCCATTTCTTCTCTGGAATTGGCATAGTTGTAGAAAACTCAATGGGTTCCTATGCTCAGCCTTCACCTTCTGACATTCCATACATCGAGTGATGTAATCGGAAACATCCTTCTTCATTACTGGCCAAAAGAACTGGCTTCTTACTGCTGTAATTGTTTTATGGTAACTGGGATGTCCAGCATAAGGAACATCGTGCATTTCCTTTAGTACCAAATTCCTCAGTTCTCCGGAACTAGGAACATAGATTATGCTTTTATGCATGAGTAATTTGTCTTCCTTTATCTCATACTCCTTTATTTTCTTTTGTACATTTCCTTGCTGTAAGTTTTCCTTTACCTATAGATAATGCTGATCTGTAACAAGATCATCTAAAATTATTCTCTTCAAGTCTGACTGATGCATACTGACAGTAGTAGCATGCATGAGATGCACTCTTCTACTAAGTGCATCGACAACTTTATTCTCCTTTCCCTTGATATTCTTGATATCGAAGTCATATTCACTTAGAAATTCCAACCATCTTGTTTGCCTGGAATTCAAGGTCGGCTATTCAAAAAGATACTTCAGGCCAATGTGGTCTGTCCTCAATCGAATTTCTTCCCCATGAGATAATGCCTCCACGTCCTCAAGGTGTGGACAATGGCAGCAAGTTCCAAGTCATGGGTGGCATAGTTCCTCTCATGTTCCTTAAGATTTCTAGACTCATATCCAATGACATGTCCATTTTGTGCGAGGACTCCCCCAAGTCCTTCCTTACATACGTATGTGCATACCACAAAACTTTCATTTGGGTCAGCAATCTTTAACGCAAGTGCACTAGTAAGTAATTCCTTCAACAAATTACAATTCTTTTCAAACTTGAGTGTCCATTCAAATGTAGTTCCATTCTTTTGCAAAGAAGTGATGGGATGAGCAATCTTAGAGAACCTTACTATGAACCTTCTATAGTAGCCAGCTAATCCCATAAAAGATCTGACGTCTGACACATTTCTAGGTATTGGCCATCCTCTAATGGATTTGATCTTCTCTAAGTCTACTGCTATGCCCTGCTCTGAAATAATGTGTCCCAAGTAATGGATCTGCTTTTGATAAAAATAACACTTACTCAACTTGGCATACAACGGATGTTCTCTCAGTACTTGCAATACCAGTCTTAAGTGATTTTCATGCTCCTCTTCGGACTTAGAATAGATAAGTATGTCATCCAAAAATACTATGACAAACTTATCCGAATAATTTCTGAATATGCCATTCATTAAGAACATGAAGACAGCTAGTGCATTGGTCAGTCCAAATGGCACCACTACAAATTCATAATGCCCATACCTGGTCCTAAAGGTTATCTTATGAATGTCTTCTTCCTTGATTCTTACCTGATGGTATCCTTCCCTCGGGTCAATCTTTGAAAATATCTTTGCTCCTCTCAGCTGATCAAACAGGTCATCAATTCGGGGTAGAGGATACTTGTTATTTATAGTGTACATGTTCAGCTGTCGGAAGTCAATACACAGCCTCAAAGTTCCATCCTTCTTTTTGACAAAAGTACTGGTGCTCCCCAAGGTGAAACACTTGGACGTATGTACCCTTTCTTCAACAATTCCTCCAACTGCATTTGTAATTCTTTTAACTCTAGTGTGCTCATTATGTAAGTTGTTTTTGACACCGAGGAAGCTCCTAGCACTAAATTAATTAAGAAATCTATCTCCCTTCTTGGTGGCAATCCGGGTATTTCTTGGAATACATCTTCAAATTCTTGTAGTACCGAGAAATCTTTAAGGCTTGGCCCTTTTTTATTATTTGGCTCTTCCACATGAGCAGCACACAATTGACATTCTTTCCTAAAAAATATTTTTAGTTGTAAGGCTGAAATATCCCTTATAGAGATGGGTCTTGGAACTCCTTTCACGATGCTCTGTTTTCCATTTCCATCAAGACATGTAAATATCTTGTTATGACAATCTAGGATAGTATGATGCTTATCTAACCAATCCATTCCATTCAGAATATCATAAGACCCCAATGGTATGATATTTAGATCAATACTAGTATTCACACCATTAAGACTTATGGAACAACTTCTGACCATATCATGGATTCTTCTTTTGGTTCCAATGGCTAACTGAACCAAACTTGCTTTTCCAAGTTTACTTTTATCCAAATGTAATCTATCCACTATCTTAGGATCAATGTAGCAATGAATTTATCCTGAATCAATCAAAATATAAATAGGTTGATTTATGATCTTACCTCCCACCTCGATCATTTTGGACTGGTACTCTTCGTGTCGATCATTTAAAGCTACATAGATTATGTCCATATCTTCGACTGTTGTAGCCTCTTGGATGTTGTGCACAGTCTTCACTGTGTCCTTTCTATGTGGGAAATCCTTGTACAGGTGATCTTCCTTGCATCCCCAGCATTGGATTGGTGGTCTTCCCCTTTTTCCCAAGGAATCTTCTTTCTTGAAATCTCTATTAGCATACCGATCTTGATGATTTATATTACGCTCATTCCTATTGAAGGGAGGTTTGAATGCTTTCCTCCTTTGATTGGACTTCACATTTTTCTTGTCCTTCCAATATTTCTACAAAGATTCTCTTCCCTGGCCTTGCTCATACATGTATTTACCCTTCCTGATGGCTTCAGTCAATGTCTTGGGCTCATCATACTTGATCTTTTCCTTATAAAAGTCTGGTAGTCCACTTAGAAATATTTGTATTTTCACTTTCTCATCACCAATGAACCTGACATACTTTAACAATCCCAAGAACTTCTTCTCATACTCTGCCATAGTCATGCTTCCCAATATGAGTTCAAAGAACTTCTGCATTTTCTTGTCATAGAAATTCTCTAAGAGGTACTCCTTCTAGAAGTACTTCTTGAACTGCTTCCAAGTTATCCTACTTTCATTAAAATGTTCCACTTGCTTCAGTTGGTCCCACCACATTGCATCTTTCCGGTGTAAATGGTAGGTGTCAATCTTGGCTTCTAGGTTGGATGAATAGTTATGCAACTGAAAATATCTCCTGAGCCCAAGCAACCATGCTTGAGCATCATCTTCCCTTTCTCTTTCAACCTCAAAGGAAGGTGGCTTGAGCTTCCTCATCTCTCCTTGAAAACTATCTACCTCTTGTTTCCTTCTTTGGTGTCTGATAGGAGAAACCTCTGGACTGCTTACGGGATCATCCGATGCATAAAACATTATTTCTGAGTAAGGAGGTGAGTGGTTTCCATGAGCTCTTCTAGCACTTTTGGAATAACTAGCTCTTCCACGATCATCTCTTCTTTCATGGTACCTGCCTTCTTCCTCTTGTCTTGAGTTTGATCCCTTCTTCATTTGTCTCTGCAACTAATTTAAGCTCTGCAACACTCGAACATTTATCTGAATTTTCTCTCTCACCAGTCTCTCATTGTCTGCTTTGTAGCTCTGCACTTCCATCTTCAGGATTCTTACCGTTTTTATTAGTGTTTCCTGCTCTCCTTTTCCCTTGCATCCATTGGACTCTGTCTCTGCATTACCAACTTTGGTATTCTTTCCTTCGACATCCTTATCCTGACTGGAGGCTCCCTCGCCTTCTTCCATTTCCTCAATACGCATCCTGAGTTGATGTGTTGAAACCCCTTAATTCTTCAAAATGTGCAAGCGACCATTTTGTTAGAATTATGCATATGATGAACATAATTTCTAAACCATGCTACAGGTCTCTTTCTTTTTTTGTTCATGGAGATCACATCCCCATTCTCCGAAAATAACAATGTCATGTTATCCTTAGCTAACACAGAGTTTTATTCTACGCATGTGCTTCCTTCAAACCACCTTCTCAAGTGACCATGACTAAAAACCACATCTAAATCCTTCTTTATCACTTACCTATCTCGAAGACCACCAATTCAGCCCTTATTCCTCCTTCCCTCATCTCTAAATCTACATATGACCATGGCCATGACCTTGCACTTAGCTAAAAAAGAGCTTGTCCAGAGCTTCGGGACTTCGGAACTTTCATCCAGGACCGGATCAATGGTCCTCGTCCTCTTTCACGATCAACGATCAATATCCACTTCAGGACTCCGTGCTTCGGGAGTCTCAACTTTCCTTTCTTCCCTCATCCCGGAATGCTTTTACCCAGAGTTCATGATTTGACGACGGGTGTCCTCCCACAGATCAGTGGTTGTGAATCACTTCGGCTCTTCGGGCTTCAGAAGTTTCAAAACTTCCTCCTGCACTTTCTCCTGGAGTGCTTTCACCTGAAGTTGACCTTCCTTCGACGTGTGTCTTCTAGAATCAACAGTCGATATGAACTCTGGCCTTTGAGCCTTCAGGAGTTTTCAACCCAATGCAACCTGTCACATATTTTCCCTACTGGAGTGCCTCGTCTCTGGACTACATGATATGTTGCCACGTGGTGAAATATTGGAAGTAGACACATGACCCAATCAGGTGGATGCCACGTGTCATGTTCTAACTAACTTTTCAATACTCCAAATGTCCAAAACTTACTGACATGTGGCACACATCCCATGTGTCCACGTCATCCCAGGTGATGTCTGCAAGCCATGTTACTTCAGGAGTTCCAGGATCCACATCACCTCCAAGTGACATCATCATGCCCCATCACTTCGGCTCTTCGGGCTTCGGGACTTCGGGAGTTTCCATACTAGCAAACTTCCAATTCTCTCAAATTCTGAATTCCCAAACTGGACAATCTATTGCCATGTGTCCTCCTGGATCAGAAGACTAAGATTCACTTTGGGTCTTCACCCGGAGTCCACATTTATGCACCACGTTTCCTCCTTAATGTCATGGTTGAGGCTTACTTCGGGTCTTCGGACTTCGAAAATCTCAAATTTAAAAACTTATCTGGCCCCACTGACTTTTATCTGAAGTCCTAGATCCGGTGGCACGTGGCTTTCGGTCGATCAATGGTTGAGATCCTTTTGGGTCTTCGAGTTTCAGAAATCTCAAACTTCAAACCTCCTCGAAGTACACCGGATTCTGCCACGTGTCCTCTTGAATCAGGTGATTGATTCTTACTTCAGGGCTTCACCCAAAATCCACAGATTTACGCCACGCCTCTTCTAGATCAAACGGCCCAGATTTACCTCAGACGATCCGACGCTTGAGATTTACTCCAGACGATCTAGCGACTGAGATCTAACTCGGATGATCGGACTATCGAGATTTAATTTGGCTCTCCATCTCTCTGGGCTTTGGGAGTTTCAAATCTCAACTGAAAACCTCTCGAATAGATTTCTTCGGAGTTACTGATCTACTGACACGTACCTCTTAGTGATCGAAGGTCAGGATCTACTTCGGCTATTTCACCTCCTCCTCATCCATAAACTCTCAAAGTTGTGGATCTCACTCCACCTGTCTCTCCTTGACAATGGACAGCCCCAAACTACTTTGGCTATATAGAGTTTCGATTTTCGATCCCTAACATGTCACATCACTTACTACCTTTCAATTTGCGGGGGCACGCATCGACGGTTTGGAGTAACCCACTTTTAGCCCCGCAATTCTCTTGATGCTGACACGTAACCCCTTGGTGAAATCATGGTTTGGATTGCAGGACCGCCTCGAGGAATTATCTCTCATGCAAATTGGTTCCCCACAATGTTGGTTGTTCGTTGATCTCTCTCTCCAATGGGATTTAACAGTGGTGACCTTAACCCTTGATTCCTTTTCATCGGATGACCCATGTTCACCTGTCCTTCGATCCAATGATCCTGGATCTCTCCTGATCCTATAGTGGCGATCACTCATGAATTCGAAGGGGATGGTCACGATCCTTCAAACCCCTTACAACGTGTCTCTGGTGATCTAACTCCTGCGTAGATTCTGCAACGCCATTCCTCCTAAGATTTTAAACTCCACGATCAGAGTTCAATCTGTAACCACAAGACTCTGACCAACAGACCCGGCCCACATTGGCCCGATGTTTCAACCAAAAGCTCTGATACCAATATGTAACATCCCCAGCCACCCATAGGTTGGGGCATGATACCTACAAGCCCACCCTTGTACTTCGTACTCTTATTGATACCTTCTTTAATTAATAAGAACGCATAAGATACAATATTTAGTGACATGCATAGCAATATCTAGCAAGCATGAATAATCTAAGATTTAGTTAAATGATAATTAAAATACACAGCGGAATACATTCATACACAGATAATAATATCACAACAAAGAGCACTTATCTTTATAAAATGGCAACACCAACTGGCTGCAGACCAAGGACGTTCCTTCCAACCATAGACACCGCTACTCCAAATCTCAACAGCAATGTCACCCTCGAGCCAGGGCGATGAATCCACAAGGACAGTTCCAGAGTGTACTTGGGTTCCCAAACCAGTCATATCTCAAGCTCTCATAGGTTTCCCAGCACCCACAATAATCCAAGTACCCAGCTCTCTTTTACCCAGCCTGTACTGCCCAAGAGAATGGGCCTCTACCCTTCTCTGCCACACAGTCCCTCAGGAAGTCCTTCTCCTTTTTCTAGGGCCTCCAGCACAGCTGGTCCAGAATCTCAATGTTGGAACTCTCAGGACTCGCAATTGTGAGAAAAAAATAGGGCATGGGCCGACGCATCTCAGACATGCAGGCCCCAGGTCATGGCTGGATTGCACCAACGACCATCATAGCCAACTATCCCGTGGCTAATTCTTCAACATTTTAGTTCCCTTTCACAAGATAAGACATGGAAGAGGGATGGATCAATAGATGGGTAACTAGGTGCATGAAAGTGTGTGATGGAAATGAATGAACGTATAGGAAATCAGTGAACAAGCCATCATTCGAACCCCCCCATCAGACCAAAGGCGGGTTTAAGTAACTTCGTGAGGAATCAAGAACCTCCTGGCCTTCCCCAAGAAGCTCATGTAATCGATCCCCTCCCTTAGTAAAAAAGGGTAATTAACATAGGAATAAACATTTAGCCCCTCAAGCCCCCTCTCTTGTGGAATCATAGCCCCCTATAACTTTAGTGCTTGTCCGTCTAGCAGCCAGCGATGTGTTTATTATTAATAATGATCAAAACGATACATTTCTTGGGCATACTGGCCCTTTAATAATTGTTTGGGCACCCTGGCCTCTCAGTATTGTAACAATACATTATTTTAAATGGGGTTCAAAACCTGGGGTGTTACAGGTGGTTTCCTCCAAAAATCAATAAAACAATAGAAGGTCGACTTCCTTCTCTCTGAAACTTGTTTCTAATTCTCAAATAATCAATAATGAGAGAATATCATCCCCTATCTCTCTTTTATACCCATCTTAACTCTTTTCCCCTTCAAGTTACTTTTAATTCATCTTTAATATTTTCTTATAAAATCACTTTATTAATTTAATGAACCTTTGTACTCCAAAAAGTGATTAATTCGCCTTTATGATTTCTCCGGCCACTGAAAGTCACTTTTGACCATCCCATCTTGCATATGTTTTCGCCCCAATTCCAACGAGCTATTACACTAAGGTATTTCACCAAGAAATAAGCTCCAAATAGTACCTTGATTGTAATTAATTAAAATATGCCCATTAATAACCATGTTTTACAAAAATCATCGGAATGCAACAAAACCAAGAAAAAGTTGTGCGGAAATGATATCGATGATGAATAATGGTAAATAAACTAAGTTGGGCCCCATAAAACGCATCCAAACCCTTCGATCTCACTAATGACATAGTCTCACCCCTCTCACTTGGCTGACTCAAGCCTCATGAAATGACTCTAACTGCATAATAAGGGAATCCAAAAAGGGTGACATGACAGTCCTCCCTTCCCAAAGATTGTTTGTCCTCAAGAAATCCCATCAAACCCTGACACTCCACAAACTAAACCCAACTGAAACTAAACATGATACCTGGGTCCCAAACCAACCTGGAAGATGTGAAGCATCCTCCTCTCAACTCATTGTCCGGTAAGGTACTAACATAAAAATTCTCCTCCTGAATGTTATTGATGGGTAGAGCAACATGGTACTGCAAAAACTAGATCAACACCTCAACGAGTCACTCTACTGGGGAGCCACTCTCACTCAACTCATGAGAGAACTCCTGAAAGTAACATTCGGCCTCTTTAGAAAAGGATCTTAAACTCCATGACCAATCTAAGCCAAACATGGCCTCCTCTGACCGAACATACAATCGCCAAAGCGAGGAGCTACAAGAGCTCAGTGAATCACTAAAAAGTGAACCTCTCTCCCAAAACTGAATCTCAATGGAAAATCTGAATGATTTCCCCCTCCAAGGATCCACTCACCTCTATCGGTCAATGAAATGCCTAGCCATGTAATCCGAGGGTCCCATGCTAATATCTGAAATGGATCATCATGCTAACGTTGCACCACTCTGACCATGACTGTCTTCCCAATGTACACATATTGGATTCCCCACTCCTTGAATCCCATGCTTAAATACTTGTAAATGTTGGGCATGTTATCAAAAAGAAGAATTTATAAAGGTGTCCCTGTGGAACCAAAGTCTGCAAATCCACCACAATACTTGATCTTGGGTACCAAAAGAGAGAACTTGTGTCTCCATATAGAATGAATCCCAACAATCCCCCTCATGAAAATACAAGAATTAAGTAGGCCGCTTGCTAGCGCAACTCGGTCCATCAAGAAGTGAAGAAACATATCGACCAAATAAATCCCCGGATCCCATAACAGATTTGGAATTCCACCACTTCCACTTCTCACTGACTGATGTTGTACCATACTGATAATTTTTGAAATCCATCTAAGCCAATATATTGAACCTTGTATGCCACCAACTAATGAAAAATTGATACTAGGAATCAACTATGTGCCTATGAATTTTTCCTATTGTTGCCAATCAACATAGAAAAATATGCCATCCTCACTCCTAACAATGTATGTAGGCAAAGCCTATAGTTTAGACACCCCATGAAAAAATAGCCCTATCTCATGTGGTTCCTCAAACTCATACAAATTCTCAGAATGCCCTACCCAAGATGTATCATATGTCACCCTCATGACCATCTCCCTAAATGTGGACTCGGAGACTAAATATGGGCCATCTCTATAGTAGATCATGTCATCCCTTAATCTACCTCTGTCAACTTGCGCATTGTTCACATGCCCCAAATGGAGAAACTTTGTTATATCTACAACGGCCCGAGGTTCATCCAACTTCCTCACATAATCCTCCCATGTCATGTTGTACCTTATGAGAGCATCAAGGAACGGTAGCAGAAACCTCCATGACTATATGCCTTACTGGAAAGTGTCACATACATTGGTCAATCCAAAGGGTATGACCAAGAACTCATCCATGCACATTGGTGTACTATCTGAGCAGACACTCAGACTCCACGTTGCCCCCATGCCATCATATGCATCCAAAGGTGTCTCCTCACATGGATGGTCAACCCTACTCTCTGCATCATCACAGGTACTACAACTATTGATGATCTGATCTCCAAAATCCATGCACTTCGGTAACAGAGCAGAACGCTCTCCACTGGAAACTCCATGCTCCATCAAGTATGCCTCTACCATGCACTCCAATGTATCACCATGTGCACCATTGTACACCTTTGCATGCAATTGCAAACTACTACTCATCATTGTATGCCCCTTTATACCAGTGTATACGCCTATGTCCTTCAGTACCATCTTTTATCCTGGATGTACCCCTGTATGAATCGATTCATGAGTATCAACTGACCCTGTATCCTGTATAGACGTGTACTCATCATGGTTTTCAACTAACCCTGGATCCCAAATTGATGTGTCCTCACCTAAAATGTACATGTCTTCATAATCCATGAGTGTATATTCAATTGTCTCATCATGAGCGATCAAGGAGCTCACCAAAAGTGGTGGATCCTGGAACACATGTGCATCCTCAAAAATCTTCGTGTCATATCTCCCTAAATTCTCTTGTAAGTGTAAATGCCCTTCATGCTCACCCATCACATGAGGCTCCTCCATCAATTCGAAAATGTCACTATCAACCTTCTGATAGAAGGCTAATGTATATAACTAATTGTCTACTGAAATGGATGAAAGAGATGCTTGACTTAACTCCTCCCGAAGTTTCTCTACCGGTAACTCAGAATTTTGAATGACCATTTGCGTGCTCTCCAACTATTCATGTATATTCACCATATCACAGATAAGTCTATCTACCTCATGCTCTTTTCCCTTCCAATGCACCTTGGTACACATCACGCATTGGAAGATAATCCCTATCTGTGAGAAGGTGTAGGTAGTTATATCTAGTCACTACCAGGGCCTCCTTGAGTTTAATCATATCTGCAAGGGAAATATATCCTCCCAAGTTGTTATGTGCCATAGTGGCCCTCCAACAAAAACCAACCACCAATGTATGTGTGTCATCGAGGTGTCTCATGGCTGCCACAATCATGTCGTCGTGAACCTTCAGTTTCCATGTCAAATGGTGTGACTCACACGAAAAAACATCCACATGATGTTGAAGTGATACCTCATGACTCCTTCTACCAAGGTCAACTATGGAATCCTCATCAGAGTACGCCCCAACATCTATTGTACCACTCTACCCAACATCACTCAAAAACACCTCCTGAGAAATGAGATCCATCTCAGTAGGTGACCCATGTGAACAAACCTCCTCAAAACCAACTACCTCTCTCTCATCTCTGATACACATCTCTTAAGATATGAGGTCAACCTCATAAGGTATCGCATCCACTACCAACTCCTCCTCGTGCACATCCTCATCATCCTAAGCATCACTAATAAGGTATGATGTGGAATCCTCAACGGTTGATGGCGACACTTCACCATATGCACCATCAACCTTTTTCCTGGACACCTTCCTCTTCTTGACCACTAATAGTTCAGGTTCATACCACTCAGGATGTTTGATGGAGAAAAAATCCTTGAATGACATGTCTACATGAAATTTCATACCAAGCTCGTGGTACTCCCTCAAACAATATGCAAACTCCTCATCATGTCCTTTCTATCATGTTTGTTGCCTCTTTGAACCACTAGCTCCATTGATCCATGCATTGTTTTGAAGGCTTGTCATAGATCTCTTCAACTGTTGTCACTCTTGTGCAAGAATGTTACGTATATTCCTCATGTTGTCATCCATATCTGATCTGAACTTTTCTCTCTACTACTGCAACTAAAGGTATAAGTGCAAGTTATCACCGTTGAAATTTAGTGGAAACAATCTGCAATAATGCCTCACTAATGTGGTTGTGGTATAAATTAGTTTAGAATTCTTAAAATACCCCCAACCCTTGTAATATTATTACCATATTCTAACTAATTTGGGGAAGCGTATGTTCAACATATCTATTTGATAGCTATGTGTGGAAGCACTAATCTCACACAATATTTTCTTCATGCCATCAAATGATTATCTGTGTTTGTAAGGTTGTTTATTGAATATTTATCTAGACAATAAATTTATCTTCAACAAGTATATACATCAAAATATAAAGTAATTTGACTTTATGAAATTACTAAATAGTATCTACGTCCATCTTGACTTTACGTGGATCACATCAAAAGAGATACATGTCATGAGTATCCTATATGGCATGATGAAATAGTAGAATTTACTTGTATTTTTTAGAAAGAATTGCCTACTAGTGTTATAGATACTTAGGTCCATATTTTGGTGCACTTGGTAAAATATATTTAATTAGATGATGTGGTGAGTTGTAGATGGATGTTATTCCTAGAGAGGTAAATTAAAACACTTATTTGTTTGGATGGGTAATTAGTTTGTATCGCAATTATGACATCTTTATTCATGTTGATTATGCCTTCGTCTTTATTTTTCTATCATGAATATGGGTTGTGTATCATAGGTCTGAAATATCAATTTCTCAAACACAGTGGATCCAAAAACCCATAATACTAGTACACAACACTATGGAATCCTAAAACATCAAAATATATTAACATCATTTAAGAGATAATTGAGTTGGACTATAGTTCCTTTAAATGTATGATTTTTAGTTATAAATGGTTTGATCTTTTTAATATAAGGAGATCTATTAAACATGACCTATTTAGTGAATTGTATTATATTGGCATACATAGAGAAATGTCAACATTTCAAGCCAAACCATTTATGCTTCTAAAACACTACAAATAAGTTTGCTTCCATCCTAATGTCTTGGACAATAGTTGGTGGTTTTTATATCTTGCACACCCAAGGGAAAAGGGTTTTTTGAAAATGTACTTGTTGCAATTATTGTACTGGGTCAAGAAGAGGATGGTATAAATGTAAGAGGTGAATTAGATGTGGGTGATCAAGTAGAACTAGGAGAGTAGTGATGTCAAATATTCAGTGTATTCTTAGTTTTTTGTTTTAATATATATCTGTGTGTATG
>ML823478.1:0-13570 GCA_009831015.1 Picea engelmannii
GCGTCTTCCCGTGAGGGCTTTCACCATAAGGGGACCACTTTGGAGTTCATCCATATTTACTTCTTATCAACCATGACAAAAAAATAATGAGTCATATTTACATCAAACACTATTGGGTCCATTACCCAAAACTTTTTGCTATGGGTCTTTCTTCAAGAGTTGACATCAATGACAACCAACCTTAATCAACATAAGCATCCATACCCGAGAGTCACCCAAACTGGATTACAATGTAGTTGAAGATTTGAAGAAGTTGAAGGCTAATATTTCATTCATGGACATATGTAGAATCCCTTAGAAAAAATACTTCCTGCTACAAGATTTGAAATCAGTAGAAAAAACTATGACAAGCAATGATCAGGAAAGAAATATGACTCCCACATATCTAGTAAATAAACAAATTGTAAATGCCTACTCGAAAGATAATAAAGGAAAACCTTTTGTCCCACCGTTCCTTTTAACGTTTGAAGTTTTCAACAAGAACCTCCACAATTGTTTGGTCAATTCAGGAGCATCTTCCAATGGTATGACCTTGTCTATTTGCAAAAAATTAAACGTCGTTCCTCTCAAAAGCGATAAACATGTAATACAACTAGACAGAACCCAGGTCAAAGTCATGGGAGAACTCAAAGATGTAATGATCAAAATAGCGACTCATCCTAAGTTTGTGCAAGCGATTGACGTCATTGTAGTAGATATCCTAGAATATTATGGGTTACTACTAAGCTGAGATTGGTCTGAGAAATTAAACTAATACTTTAGTACAGACTGGGCACACCTTTGGCTACCGTTGAAGGCATACAAAAATATGATCAGAATTGATAGGGAAAGGTATCTGAAATATACTGCCATTGACCTAGAAACCCTAAATGAACCCTCATCGATAGATTTCCCTGTGCTAGGAACTTATTCCTACGATTCCTACTTCGGTAACTTATCCCCTCTCTCATCTAATGTCCCTCTCACTCAGAACTCCGAAATGATTTTTCAAGAGGAGTTTCCAATAGCGGCGGAAGAAACCCTCTTCTACCAAGAACCTGCGTTAGAAATCACATAACTAGAAGGAGGAAAAGAGGAAAGTAATAAGGAAGGAGAAGCTAATACATGTTTCCCACAAGTTTTCACCCTATATTTTGATGGATCTAAATTGCAAGAAGGGTCAGGAGCAGGGTGTATCCTCATTAATCCAAAGGGAAAATGACATTTCCTATCTTGTAGACTAGAATTTGAATGCACAAATAACACTTCCCAGTATGAAGCTCTAGTACAGGGGATAAATAAATCCATAGACTTAAATGTCCATGATTAAAGGTTTTCAGAGACTCTAAAATCATTTTCAGATAGATAAGGAATACTATACATTGCAATTCTCCACACCTAAATAATTACCAACAGGAAGTGCACAGGCTAATAGAGCATTTTGAAGCTTTCAACATTACAGCAATTCCTAGAGCGAATAACATTTTTGTTGATTCTCTGGCCACCGTTGCCTCAAGGCTATCACCTCTAGAGGATTATGAAGCTTCTCAGTTCATTGTAGAACTGTTATATAAACCCTCATTGCCCAACACTATTTCTAATTTGAAGGTTTTTGAGGGAGATGAACAGATTATAAACTTTTTGACCAATCGAGACAATTTTAAAGATTTGGCCATTGACGATGAAGCATTCCAGGAATAGTTGATGGAAACTAACCTTCATGTAAATCATCCGATCGAAAAATCAAAGTCTCACATGATACCAAAGGGAATAGCTAATTTAGAAAACCTTTTTGACCTAAAAGAAATATTTAAGGGGTCAAAAAATGCGAAAACTGGTAGTTCCTGTCCCATGCATGAAACTATAAATATTGAAACCCTGAAAAACCCAAAAAATATAAAACTCGGTAAGACTATATATAAGGAGGAAAGGAAGGCCTATCTAAAACTCTTCAAATAGTATCAAGATGTCTTTGCGTGGTCCTACCGAGATCTAAAAACTTGTGATACCCATATCATTCAACACACTATCATGTTAAAACATGAAGTCAAACCCTTCCAACAGAAGCTCTAGAAGTATCACCCTTCCTTGGAACCTCTCATGTGTCAGGAGTTGAAGAAACTATTAGATTCCAAAATTATCTTCTAGGTTAGACATTCTACATAGGTAGCTAATTTGGTTCTTGTAAGAAAAAAGTCTGGGGAGATCCGCCTATGCGTAGATTTTAGAAATATCAATAGAGCTTTAGAAAAGGAAAACTACCCAATTCCTCCAATGGAGCAGCTCTTGTAGACCATGTCTGGCTCTGATATTTTCTCTTTGCTGGACGGATTCTCAGGTTACAACCAGGTTCTAGTTTCAGAGGAAGACCGTTTAAAAACTACCTTCCGAACATAGTGGGGAACTTTTACTTACAAATGCATGTCCTTTGGTTTAATCAATGTAGGAGTGACCTTCCAGAGGTCCATGGACGTAGAAGTTTGGGGAATAAACAACAAGTGTGTAGTATTTTACTTGGACGACGTGACTGTCTATTCAAATAACAGAGAAGATCACATCCAACACTTAACCCAGATTTTCAAAAGGTGTAGGAAATATGGTATATCCTTAAACCCTAAGAAAAATATTTTCGGTGTCGCGGAAGGTAGTCTGCTAGGCCACATTATATCTCAAGAAGGAATTCGTATAGACCCAGAAAGGATTAAGGCTATAGCTCAACTTCCATTGCCTCACAACAAAAAAGCTATGCAATCATTCTTTGGGAAAATAAACTTTGTGAGGAAATTCACCCCCGATTTTGGAGAAACTATCAAACCCTTACAAAACATGATTCATAAATATGTTGAATTTAAGTTGGACGATGAATGAAAGAAGGCCTTCAGTGATATTAATACTACTATATCTCAAGCCCCCATGCTGCGAACTCCCGATTTCAACAAAGATTTTTTCCTCTATACTTTCGCCTCTGATCAATCGTTAGTTGCAGTATTGACTCATAAGGATGACGACAACAACGTGGCTCCAGTATCGTTCATGAGCATTAACCTCCAAGATGTCGAACTAAATTACCCTGCTATAAACAAACAGGCTTATGCGGTTTATAAGGCAGTAAAAATTTCAGATCTTACATCCTCAAGAACCACACCAAATTAATTGTGCCTCACCCTGCAGTCCAATCCCTATTTACTCAATGGGAGATAGGGGAAAGAAGAGGGAACTGGATGGTAGTAGTCCAAGAATTTGATCTAGATATAAAACCTGCTAAACTAGTTAAAGGACAAGGATTATAAAAACTAGCAGCTAAGGCTCAAGACCAAGTAAATGAAGACTCTGGATGGGAGAATGAAATGGAATTATGGTGTGGTGAAGCTTCATACATTTCCCCAGGGAAAGAGTCTTGGTATGAGAAATTGACTTATGCCCTACATCATGGTACTTTCCTAGAAGACCTAAACCCCAGGGAAAGGAGATCTCTCAGGTTAAAATCTGCACAATATCGCCTCATAAATTTAGTGCTCTTCTGGGTTAATTATTATTGGGTACTTTTAAGATTCCTCGAACATGAAGATGCAAACAAATTTATAAAGGAGCTCCATGATGGCCCTGCAAGTGAACATTTTTCAGGAGACACTACCACTCATAATATATTGATATCTGTCTATTATTGGCCCACTTTGTTCAAGGATGCTCACACATACACTAGAAACTGTAAAACTTGTCAAATGAGCACCAGGAGAGAAAAGAGAGCAGCAGTCCCACTCCAACCGGTGATTGTTTATAGGTTTCTCGAGCAATGGGGGCTAGATATCATTGGAGAGATTACACCAATATCTTCAAAACAACATAAGTACATACTTATTTCCATTGATTACTTCAGGAAATGGGCAGAGGCCATCCCTCTAACTCATGTAAATGAGAAGGTGGTAATCCAATTCATAGAACAACAACTAATCATAAGGTTCGGTGTCCCTTCGGTTCTTTTTTTTGATAATGAAACTTATTTTTCTTCCACCTTATTAACAGAGTTTTCCCTAGACAAAGGAATCATAATTAGATACTCTGCAAATTATTATCCACAAGGAAACGGAGTGGCAGAATCAACTAATAAGAACCTAGTGAGGATGTTGAAGAAAACGGTTGCAGACAACCAGAGGAATTGGCATAAGTTACTCCATGATGCTTTATGGGAAGATAGAGTTACACCCAAGGAAGATATAGGGAATTCCACATACTTTCTAGTATATGGATAGGAAACCATTCTTCCGAATGAGTTATATCTCCCATCTCTTCAACTTGCTCAGGAGTCTAGGGGGAAACCCTCATCAACCTTACAACAAAGAATTGACATCCTGCTCATGTTAGAAGAAGAAAGGGAGAAAGCTAAATCCAAATTCATAGCCCACCAGCAGATAATTAAAAGATGGTTTGATAAGCATAAGGCTAAAGAGAATAATTTTGAAGTAGGAGACCTAGTCCTGAAGTGGGACAGAGCAAATGAGCCTAAAGGAAAACATTCTAAGTTTCAGAATCTATGGTTCAGACCTTTTCAGGTAGCTGAGAAGATTGTGTTAGGCACGTATCGACTACAAAATCAAAGGGGGGAACCTGATTCTCTCCCAATAAATATTCAAGCCCTAAAACAATATTTCCATTAAATATATATATATATATATATACACACACATATAGGCACATATCGACTTCATAATCGACTTCACGTATCGACTTCATATTCGACTTCACGTATATATATAGGCACGTATCGACTTCAGAATCAGAGGGGGGAACCTGATGCTCTCCTAGTAAATAGTCAAGCCCTAAAACAATATTTCCATTAATACACACACACACACACACACACACACACACACACACACACACATATATATATATATTGCATGTGTATTTTCATGATTTTGTTTTTAGCTAGGTCGATTGCAAAAAGAATTTTTGTTTTCTTTTGCTGTTTGGACTTCTGTGCTTTTGAAGATTGTGTCGAAACAGGACAATGGTTGACCTCAAATCATGCGACATAGTGAACTCTCTTCCTAACTCGTCACTCACATACAAACAAAAGAAACGTTGAAGAACCTGTGGTTTTTTCAAGGGATTCTCTAGCTAACCTACGTAAATAAACAACTTTGGGGAGATGCAGAAGTGTTTGATTAGTGGTTTGGTAAGACCTTAATGGAAATAAGGAAAGTAGGAAAGGAATACATGCACCTCGGAGACATAACTAGTGAGTTTAACCTTAACCATCTCATCTTGCAAATAACAGACTTCCTCCTCTCCCACTCGCTCAGGGAATTCTGCCGAAATAAAAGTCAACTATATCAAATGAGCACACAGTAGGAGAGGGTATGTAGATATCTCCGTCGGGGATATGGATTCTCGTTGGTAGCGGAGCAAGGTCTGTGACGTCGGGGTGACTCCACCGGGGCTATGGATGCTCACTGGCAGCGGAGCAACACCGTAGCAAATGAATGAAGGTAACAAAAGTGCCCAGTTCCTATGAATGCTTTACTAGATTCTTGTCAAAAGAGGGCATTGGTCAAGGTAAAAGGAAAATAAGGTGGACTAAAGGTTGAAAACCCCACAGGCAGACCCAGAGGAATCAACCGAAGAATTTCAAATGCAAGGGTAAAAGGGGCTTTGATTTAAAACCAGTTAAGTTCTCTACCAGCTTTTGCATCAGCCGAGCCCGAAGGAGGAACATAGATTTTTCTTTCTCCCAGTAAGTCACCATTTGTTGAGCACTTAACACACCCTAAAAATCCTATGTCAAATTTTACTTTTTTGGCTACCACTTGATCTTTTGCACTGTCTAATTCGACTTCATTGTGAAAAATGTTTCCTTTTCTTATCATCTTGACTCTCATTAAGTCTTTCAAAGTTTTCTTGAATATATGAAAACTAACGACTTAAACGGCCTAACCTTTAAATAAAGAATCAACAACCAATACATTTCACCTGATGCGCCCAAAATCAAAATCGAAAGGGTTTAAAAGATGAAGGAAAATCACTCAAAAAACTACAGTCGTCGAGTGTCAATCTTTATCGGCATCGGCAAGAGGAAGTTTTCTTTTGTGACAAGCATCGGCAAGAGGAAGCTTTCTTTTGTGAAAAGCATCATGAAAGGATATCCCCGACAACCAATCCCCTTTGGCATCGGTAAAAGGATAAAAGAGTAAAACATTAAGGAAGCAAGATATGATATCGTCGATGATCGATACCTGACACGCTTGGCGAAATGGAGGAGACCAAACCGCGATAAACATTTGGACCACGCTAAAAAATTTCTCTGATCGCCGACTTCCGATACATTTTGGCATCGTGATGTTTGAGGATGCTACCCAAAGGAAATTGCGTGATAGGTTCATCATTGATCACTGATCCCCGACATCGTTTTGACATCAGCGATCCTATGCTTATCTCAAAATGCACAACTCCACTAAATTCTCGAGTCCGACCAATACCCGCAAACTAATTCATCGGTCTTCAATGTCCCATGTCCCAAGTTAGTTGTTCCACGTCAGCAACGTATGATGAAGTCAATCGGCGTCGAAGGTTTTTCACAGAAAGTTTATCAACAAAAATACCCATAACACATTGTCGATTCCCTATCCGCCCACTAGGAAAGCAACACAATGGGACGTTTTAGCGCTAGATACATTGCGATCCGGAGCATTTAAGGGAATAATTAATTCCAAATCTCGCATTAGTTTCTAATTTGTGTGTGAATCAAAAGGATAGTTTGAATTTACCAAAAGAGAACATCAACCTCTGCGCCTCCGCTGTCAACCCATGATGAATTAAATTGCAGAGATTCGGCGGTAGATTTGTTTGAATTTCACTCATCACTCGAATTAATTGGTTGATACGACCAGTAAGTTATTCCCTGTTAAATCCTCTTGAGCCATTGTAAACAAGATCATTCTACACGCAAAGGAATTTCAAGGCATCCGAAGGAGCGAGACAAGCAATCCACAAGCTTCCAAGCCCCCCATGAGTATTAAACTACAAAGTTTAGCAAGCATTACAAGTATGTACCAGCCTGGATTTTTTGCGTTTTCACTTCATATATACATTAATATCCAATTATCGCTCAGTACATAGGTCCTAAAGGATTTTATTTTGACTTGCAGGAACAATGCCTCCAAGAAATCCAAACACTAGGTGATCGACGAGAGAGCCTAAGCTAAAGGAACCAGAGGTGGGAGAAGGCTCGTGCCCAGGGCTAGAAAAACAATTAGAATTTTCTCCAAGACCAGAACCAGTCATCATAACATCCACCAAGAGAAATTTCACTCAACCTACGGCCTTTGGAGACTTAGAGGAAAACACAGGGGGAAAGTCAGTACTCCCGCACTAAGGAGAACTCTTCAAGAAGATCAGCCGAGAAGAATTCCCGGAATATATCCCGCACAGTGACCCCAACATGAGGAAGCTTGATGATGAAGAATTTCCAAATATCCGACAGTCATACCTACACCTGGTAGTGAGTAGAACCTCGGTGTTTACCTATATAGAACTGTTGTAATGTCTAATCAACCACACGGGCACACAAAAGTGCCTGGTCAACAATGACAATGGAGAGTGTGTCAGGGTTTTTCTTCCGGTATAGGTGCATAATTATTACAATCTCAGAGACCCAGAAGAGCGACTAAACACCGATTTCATTGTCAAACTTTATGAGCACCACGACAATGGTCGGGTGATGGCTTCGTGGTGGAGAGAGGATAAAAAGTACACCAATCATACCTCCAGCTGGTAGTAGATGGCCAACTTAAGGGAGCCGTATATCTATATAATGGCCCTCATTTGTCGGTTGTATGGGGAGAAAGATTGTTCCAGGTTTTCAAAAGCTTGTATTCCTATAGCTTACACTATAGCCATTTTTGGGAGAGGTTTTAACTAGGGTGCCATCATTTCAAAATAGCTGAGAATTTGCATTCAACAGGATCAGACGTCGAAGGAAGGAGAGACTCCATCCTTCTACATGGATTCTTATTTATTGGACATCATCTGCGCTAGAAATTTCTTTGTCGGAATGAACTCGAGTTGGAATGTCTCAAAACTCTTGGTCCATGTATATTTCAGTGTCCTATGGGAAAATAGGTACAAAAAATCCTACTCCCTCATCTTTGATGAATTCATCACACACATTCATTTTTTTTTTTTCAAGAAAGAGTGTCCAAGACTATTGGATGCGGCCAAAAAGATGATATCCAAGGTTGGCCACTGGTATCTGGATGAGCGCGATACCTATATCAAGGTTTTCAGGGCCACCAAGAAACCACACCTTCTACCCATGCATGTTCCCGATCGACTAGTGGTAGGGGAAATTTTCTACCAGACTATCCTACAAGGTTACAATGCTTCCCTGGTGAAAGACAAGAAACGTGCATTTATACCTTATGGATTCCATATAGGTTTTTAACTGGTAAAATACACTGCCCAAGCTAAGAAAGAAGGAATGAGTCAATTAGAGTTTTGATTCCAGACCAGTCATTTTCGCAAACATGACCCAAAAGGTCCAGTCCTGAAACATGCATCGCAAGTGTCATTTAGCTGGCCATACGCCCATGAAAAATTTGAAGATGAGGTCTTCACAAAAAATGCCCAAGACTGGGAGGAAGTGGTGGCAAGGATGGCCGACCCCAAAATGACCAAGTTCAAAGTGATGATCCTAGATGAACAGGCATCAATCATAGAACAATCGGCTCAAGGAGCCCTCAGGGCTAGAGAAGCAATGATAGCGGCCAAAGTAGCAGAGGCCCCCCAAGTAGCCCTGGTGCAAGATAGAAGTTCCCCTGAGGCTCAAGATGCATGGGAGAGAGTGTTACTCATGATATAAATTGCACAGCAGAAAATGGATCAGCTGCAAAATGACCCGGACATCATAAATATTCCAAGGCTCCCTACCGACAACCCGGATGAAAGCTAGATGGGACCAAGCAACCCTAAATTCATAGACCTTGATGAAATTACTGGGGTAGACGACCCTGAATTCAAAACGCCACTAGCCGGATCACCAACAGACGTTTTGGCTCAGCGAGGGATTGTTGAAGCATCACAGGGACCAGTGCGCCAAACCCCTTAAGTGATCTGATAAGGAAATATGACGATGATGAAATCCAAGAGGTATATCTTAGGACCCATGTACATATCGAAGAATAAAAGGGACCGGAGAAGACATATTCTCATGTTCCCAATGCCCAAATTAGAGAGATCCCACTAAAAGAAAAAGTAGTTGAGAGTGTCCTAGACACTAAGATTCCCGATGCACCGGAAACCCGAGCAAACAGTCCGACGAATGAGTAAGGGTCGGATGACCCAAAGGAGGGAGCCCTGCAATAGGAAATTGCCACTTCAACGGTCGATGACCAAGTAAGTATCGGGTCTATCCACGACACCTCTATTTCAATTGATACTCAAAACCCTGATGAGCAACAGAAATAAGCCAAGCCTTTAGAGAACAGGGAGGAAACTCAAGAACCCATTCTAGAACAAGTATAGACCAGTGGAAGTCTGAGAAACACACACACATGGGGGGACCAGTAGATTCTCGAACCCGTGGATGAAGTAGCTAAAATACATGCCATAGCTTATGATCGGAGGAAGAAGACTGTCGTCTAGAAAACCACCAAGAAGAGGAGGACCACTTTAGATCGCTCCATCCTCATCACTACCAAGGAACATCTGATCAACACAGAGCATTCTAAGAAGTTTGAACTCATCGGCGTGGGGAGGGTAATCATAGATTCCACCCTGGATAGAGTTAAAAGAGATGAAGAGGAGTTGGCTACTGCTTTAAAGGAATTGGAACATTTGTGCCACTTGGCGAAGTATTACCAGGACACCACACAGGTCACGGTGCACCTAAGGAATGAATTCAAGGAGACCTATAGCAAGTTCACAGACGAATGACACCTATTCACTGTAAGGATAGTCGGGCTCCAGGAGAACACCCTCATGACATTTGCGACATGAAAAGATATGGAGCGGTGGTATGAGAGAGTGCAGCAAGCTGTAGAGAAATCTGACTACATTGGTGAGGCCCAACAAGGCCGAGACAAACAAGAACACGACATTCAGGTGTTGAACAAAAGTAGTCTTGATCGCATAAAGAAATCAGTCCCGTATTGGGAAAAAATGGTTCGAGAACCCCACCAAGAAATCCAAGAGAAATGGGCTAGGTGTGAGAAAATCTGGGTCAAAATCAACAAGGCAATGAAAGACATCGGACTCCCCAAGTTTGGCACACTCGACGACTTCAACGACTTGCATGACATAGTCAAATCACATATCGAGCAAGACTCAGCATGGGCCCAATAAGTAGCAAAGGTGACAGACACAACGTCAGGTCAAGTGCGATAGTTTATGGAACACATGATCAAAGCTCGGGCTATGCTGCAACAGTTAAGTTCCAGTCTAGTCAAGTATCGAGCAAATGCGGTAGAGATAAGAGAGATTTATGCGGCCCTGATGGAACAACATAGATTCCCATACACCAATACCTGGGAAGAGTTGTTCATCCAATTGTCGAAGTACGAGAAGACTCACTTTAGCCATTATTTTCAGTTAATTTTATGTTATAAATAAGAGCATCGACCGATTAGTTAAATATCGATGGTTGTTGCAAGAAACTCTCATTTTTGGTTTTGTTAAGAATTATTTTGGAGATGCCTTTAATTGAGAAGACCTTCTGGACTAGAGACAAGTTTAAGTTTTCATCAAATGAGTGTATGATTGGATGTGGAGAAGAATTAGTTCCTATCTCGTCTCATGAATGGATGCAGTAACGAGTAAGAGATATTAAATCTATTGATAATTTATCTGATGCAATGTTTTACAGTTCTTTATTTAATGATGAAAATGAATCATTGTGTTATTATGTGATGGATGATTAGAGTTGAGTGAATTATTTTACTTGCCATTATCTATCACATGCATGTTTTATTTTGATAATTTGTATCTCAGTCACTAATTGGATTACTCACACGGTTAACGTATTAGTACTAGGCTTGTGGTAGACGATCATTGTCTACACGGTAGAGTAATGGGTTATCCCAATCTCAGCCTCTCCTCCAACAGTTAAACCCATTTTCCCGTTTTGTTACCTAGTTGGTTTATACCAACTTCCATCTTATATCGGTCCCACCTAAGAGAAAATACCAAAAAAAAAAGAGCGTTTGAACTTAAGGAGAAACCTTCACAAGAAAACATAAATCCCATCGATTAATTGGCTGGATTGCAAGATCTAGAGAACCATTCCACTATTAAATGTTGCAGAGTTTAATTGGGCCTCGGTGGCAGGTTTGGTTCCTGTTGTTGACTTAAAGGGATTTAGGACCCATCAACGAAATCCATGCTCTCTTCCACTGTCATATATCTGTCCAAAATTGCTAAGTGTTCTTACGAATCCATCTATGTCCATATTCTCCAAGACTCTACTTGCGCAAATGTCCATAATGTTGACCCATTTATCACTATACTATCATGAAATCTTGATTAATCTATCAAATTGTACTTCTGCTAACTGAATTCTTTGAATCTGTCTTCTCAAACTCTTCAAGTTGCTTGAAGAATGGTTCTTTCGTCTATCATATCTATTGCATAGACCCTATCACTTGGGAGTCTCTAAGCATCTGGAAGGAGGCTCCAACCCCCTAGTTTCTCAAGCTACAACCTGAAGGAAGATACAACTCCCCAATTCTCTGGATACAACCAGAAGGAGGCTACAACCCCCTATGTTCTCTGGCTACAACCAAAAGGTGGATACAACCACCTGTCCTTTCCTCATCCAACCACCACGAAATATAAGTAGAATGATGGAACCACTGTCAAAATATCACTGTGAGATATATTTTTGTAATCCTGTGCACACCAACCTGTAATCAACCTGTACCATAAACAAGTGCATCAACCATGCACCAACTTGTACCCAAAATAAGTGCATCAACCATGCACCAACCTCTACCTCAACCTGTAATCATCTTGTACCATAAACAAGTGCATAAACCACGCATCAACCTATACATCAACCCGTACCATCAACGAGTGCATCAACCATGCATCAAATATGTACCAAGCATGCATCAAATACACATAAACGATGACTCATCAAGATGTACCAACATCATCAACTATACACCTCATGTATGTATCAACTCATCAACTACTTGTCTCAACCATGTACCCAACATGTACCTCAACCATATACCAAATACATATACCAATATAACCATCAAAATTTCTCTAGCAATACATCACACTATCCATAACCAAATACCATAAACCATTACATCAAACCATGTGCCACAACCTCACAGTTATACAACCTTTATCTGTAACATACCTCAACCAAAATCCCTCATCAATTTCATCATCCAAATCTTATTTATAACTCTGTAATAGACATGGTGTATATGATCACATACCTACAGACCTTCCTTAACTTTAACAACAAGAGACTATCATTTTCATCAAACTTTACTTTAGTCACACATGAAATTTTGTATTAGTCAAAAACTCTGACTTCAATAATCATAACTATGTACCTATAATGAATATAGATCTGAAAATGGTACACAATTTTCTTCAGTTTCTTTAATGCAATTCCTCCATATTTCACTACTTGGAACCTCTCAGAAAAGGATTTATAGAAAAAATGGCATACCTTGTTGAATTCTAGCTTATTCTAGAGAGAGAAATTGTATAGCATGCCCCGCACGGAATATTTGTTGTATGGATCTGAAAATTGTACACATAATACTAAAGACTGTACTCTAACCAATACATTTGTTCGTACTGAATTTTCATCTATTATGAATAATTTATGATGTTTGTACCTGAAACACTTGTTTTAGACTAGTTTCAAGACTAGCCAGAAACCCTATTTTCCACGATGTGTAACTCCAAAAATACAATGACCCACAAGATGAAATTTGTATCACAGATACTTGGCTATGTTTCCTCAATGTCCTCCCAATTTCACAGTCTAAATAATTCTAGAAAAAACTTCATTTCGAAAATGGTGAGATGACCTGTAAATAACATACCTTAGAAAACATCATCAAAATAATTTATCCTCCCTTGAATTTAGACCTTCTTTATTTCACCTTCCCTCTGAAATTCGGCTTAGATATCATTTGGTTACCTCAATCACCTATAGATATTCAATATGCTCAAGTGTGATTTAAATGAGATATCCTTGCCTCTTATTTATACTTTCATGTAGCTTCCTCAAGGGGTTTCCTAAGTAACCCACTTTCCTTATTTTAGGGTTAACCCACTTCTAACCACTTGTCCACTTAGTAATTTCTCCATTAACTTTATTATTTAAATAATTAATTTTGTATTCACTTTGACTTATAGTACACTCATCACTTCACTTTATTATTTACCTTCTAAAATCTCTTAAACCACTTTGACTACTTTGACTATTGTTATCGGACTAATCGGTAGGTGCGGACACTAACAGATCTCCCTAGATCCACCTGGATCTAGAACAAAACAGGACAGGACATGACTCTTTCCCTAAGTTTTGACCATTGAATTAGCTAGTAAGAAGGAACAAGTAACATAC
>ML823478.1:24603-36744 GCA_009831015.1 Picea engelmannii
CTTTACTACAACACTAAGTGCTTTTGGAATTGAGCATATATAGTGCGCAGCTATCTTTGAAACAAAAGACTTCCCTGGGTTGATAATTTATGTTTCACTTGGTTGTTTAAAATTAATTAAGCAATTATAGTGACCAACAGATATAAGGACCTCGCCACATGGCTTCGAATTTCCCAGCTCCTAACATATCTCGATCTTGTTCATAGAGAAGAACAAGATCACCTTCGGAGAAAACGCGAGGCTTGACATGCTTGTTGTATTGGGCCTTGACACGCTTTTTCTGAGCTTCTATGACTAGGGTGGCATCGCATCGAATTTCTTCTAATCGCATAAGATACAATAGATGTTCTTCCTCAGCAAAAGTGTTGGGTAGGAATTCAAAAACTAGTCTTAAAGAGGGTATCTCGCATTCAATAAGGAGAATGGCATCCACACCATAGACTAACCAGAATGGTGTAAACCCAGTAGCAGACTTGACGGATGTCCGGTACGACCACAATGTCGAAAACAACATTGTGTGCCAACTTGTTTTATGAATCCCTATCATTTTTCGGAGCATAATTATGAGAACTTTGTTAATCGCTTTGACTTGGCCATTGGCTTGTGGGTAATAGGGCGTTGAGTTATCATGGCGAAGACCCAACTTTTCAGTAAGTTCAGACATCATAAAATTCCTAAAGTGGCTACCGTGATCAGTGACGATAGCTTGGGGAACACCAAAATGAGCTATGACGTGATTAAAAAGGAATAATGATGCGGTCTTTCCAGTGTTGTCAAATGTCGGCATCGCCTCGGCCCATTTCGTAAAGTAATCAACGGCTACAATAATGTAACCATACCCCCCGGCTGAGTGAGGGTGACATGTCATGAAATTGATGCCCCATTTCGCAAAGGGACCAACTGAGACCACAGGGTGAAGAGGAGCGGGATGTGACTGGATCTTCTGATTATAGGTCTGGAAAGCATGGCATTTATGAACGATGATGATGTAGTCATTAAACAAAGAAGGCCAAAAATACCATGCACGTAAGATCTTCTGGGCAGTAGCATACCCAGACAGATGACCACCACATGCTCCAGAATGGCAGTTATTCAGAGCTTTATCGGCTTCGTCGAACGTTAGGCAACGTTGAAAAACAGAGTCAATCCCTCGATGATAAAGAGTATCCCCGAGGATAATGTATTGATGAGCTTGGTATCATATTCGACATCGTTCAGTACTAGACAAAGTTGGCCAAAAATTCTGGGTTTGGAGATATATAATGATATCACCATACCAAAGATCATCAGTGCTAATAAGGAAAAGAGATTCATCGGGTAACGAATCAGCTGCTACATTTTCCGTTGTAGAATGGGGAAAGTTGCATATCAACTCAGCAAAGACTAAGGACTTCTTAGACTTGGCGCGTTCGAATTCCAAGTCAAACTCCTAGAGTATCACAATCCATTTGGATTATTTTCCCCCTAGCAATTGACGTGTCAGAATGTGTTGCATAGGGTTGCAATGAGAAATCACCGTAGTCTTACATGAGAGGATATAGTGTCGGGAGCATTGTACGGCTTGAACGGTAGCCAAGGCCAGTTTCTCAACATGCAAATACTTTATTTCAGTAGGCGTTAGACTTTGACTCAAGTAGTAGATAACATGTTCGTCGTTAGCATCGTCCTCTTGGATGAGGACCATACCAATATTGTACTCCGAGGTAGCAAGGTAAAGGAAATAATCGCGACTGTAATCGGGGGGGAAAATAAGCGGAGCTCGCGTGAGGGACAACTTCAAAGCTTCAAAAGCATTGTTGGCAATGGTATCCCAGACGAACTTTGAATCCTTCTTTAATAGCCGCGTAAATCCACGAGTTATCTCGGCATAATTTGGGATAAAACGACGAAGAAAGTTTCCTTTCCCTTGCAAACTTTGTAACTGGTGAAGAGTAGAAGGAGGAGGGAGATTAAGGATCACCTCAACCTTCAAAGGATCCACCCGGATCCCTTGATGCGAAACGATAAAACCTAGAAGACGGCCAAATTCCACGCAAAAAATGCACTTATGAGGATTCAAACGTATACGGTAGAACCGACAGCGAACGAAAATGGCTCGGAGGTGGGTTGGGTGATCGACGCGACGCATTGAATGAGCGGTTAAATCGTCCAAATATGGTTGAACGATGTGCTTGATATCATGGAAAGCATAAGACATAGCACGTTGAAAATTTGCACCAACGTTCTTGAGACCGAAAGGAAGTTTCCTATAGGCAAAAGTACCCCAAGGATAGATAAAAGCAGTCTTATGTTGATCCTCGGGAACAATCTTGATTTTATTATACCCGGAGAAACCATCCATGAGAGAGAATATTTCACTTCCGATGCAATCGTCGACAATCTGATCGAGAAGGGGGTAGGAAAGTTGTCTTTGAGACAAGCTTTGTTGATATCCCTATAATCAACGCATACACAAATTGTGCCTTGTTTCTTGTCAATCGGGACAAGATTGGAAACCCAGTCTGTGAGAGCCACCGGATAAATAAAGTCGGATTTTAGAAGCTTCTCAACTTCGAGCTTTATAGCAGTCGCTTTACGTGGGTGAACTGGACGAAGGCGTTGTCGGACGGGTTTAGCGTCGGGGTATGTCTTTATCTCATGTATCACAATCTCAGGGTCGATACCCAGCATTTCTTCGTAGCTCCAGGAGAAAATGTCACGAAACTCTTTGAACAAGGATGTGTAGGTGACGATTTCGTCAGAAGAACACGAAGCTCCAATATGGACATTTTCGATAATCCCAGGTTTGATGGATATGTCAATGGGAATAGTGGGAGAAATATTTCTTACGTTCCCTTCGGAAAACACATCGTGTGCAGACTCGGGAACGGTCGAGATAAAAACAACGGTCGACGGAGTCGAGATCCATTGGTAGTTCTCAAGAGTATGTTTCTCCATAAAGAGGATGGAATGATGATGTCCATCATCCCAAGGGGTGTCCTCCATGACGGACATGATCATCTCGTCAGTGGGAAAAATAACACGAAAAGGATCAGGAGACAACTCATCAAGAGAGGGGGTAGAAGGTGTTGCCAATTGAATGGCATGGTAGGCGGATTCGACCGGACTTAACGGCATTGCGTCTCCATAACGAAGATGATCTCCAGGGTCAGGTACTATCCAGGGGTCGTGAGATGCATGAAGTTCATGAGGAGAAGTGGAAATCATGTTGATAGAAGCAACAGACGAGCGTGGAACATCGGGCGGAGGAATGGGGAAAGTACCCATTAACGAAGAGTCCTTGAGAAGGCCTACACCGACGTTCTCATAACCCGGTGGGGTTTTAGCGATAAACGGTACGTTTCCAATACGGGTATCAGAATTGAAGAAGGTTGGTTGATCAACGGTGACAACCTTTCCTTGATGAGGGAAACGTACTACACGAAAAAGGGTCGACACAACTGCACGCATGGAATCGATCCAGCTACGGCCAAGCAAAATATTATAATCAAGGGGAGCGTCAAAGACTTCCACTTCGACTTGGACCGTTTTACCTTCCAAGGTGATGGGCAATGAAGGAAGAACAGCGTAGGGCTTAAAACTAGAGTCGTTGAAGGCTTTAAAAGTGTTCTAGGATTCATTCAAGGAAGGAGAGCCGATGGCTTTCTAGCAAGCAAGAGACATAACACATGTCGAGGCACCCTCATCGATAACGGTTCAGCAAATGTTTTTGTCAGAGACAACCACTTGGATCTGGAATGCGAGTTGAGGGGGTAACCTAGGAACATGATCTTCCAAGTCAAAGACTATCAAATTTGTATCTGTCGGATCAATTCCACCGATAGATTTCAACAGTGCCTTTCGTTGTGCAGGACAAGCCTGAAGGACTTCGAGGGTTGACATCGCAGAAGGTGCTTGAGCCAGATCTTCAACAATGTTGTAGTTCTGGGTAGCACGAGCATGAGGATTGAAAGCCGATTTTTGAACGATGCCCTTTGGTGGGGGTTGCAGAACTATGTCGAGGCTCGGTCGTTCAAGATGAAGAGGACCATTGGTAGGTGGAGTCGTGGGAGAGGGTTGTGCCGAAGAAGGTGGTAGATCGTCAACCTTCTCCTTAGAGGGAGAATAATCTTTGGCCCGAGTAGTGAGTGCAACATTACTCTGCTTAGAATCGCCAGTACACATCAAAACATATGATGTATTAGAAGATGAGGGTTGGTCATGGATGACCAACTGAGCCTGTTGTTGAGACGGGAAAGGTTGGGACAAGACAGTCGGTGCAGGTGGTTTTGGAGCTCCTTGAAGGAACTTAATGACCTCATCACGTCGTGGAAAATCCTTCGTGTAGTGATCATCACCACATATAAGACAAGGGTATCGTGGTTTGCACTTATCCCGATCGTCAACAGGGGTAGTTTTAGTTTGCTTTGCTTGAGAATTATTTTTTCCCTCCTTATTCTTACCTCTCCCCTTTTTAGATTTGTTTTTACCGGCAGGGGTAGATTGAACTGCATTTACCTTTGAAGTCTTTCCGGTGGGAGGGCCAGGAGACGCAGCATTTTGAACATTAGAAGAAGTAGATTTAGAGTTTGTGCTTGAGGCAGAATGTGGTTGGGCCTGGGAAGAGCCAATCACACCATCAGCTGCATGCAAGGAAACTGGAGTAGTTGAAGTGCTGGATGTATTAGGACGAGGTAAGTCAGGTAGTAAATCGTAAAGGGTTCTCGTTTGTGAATAAATGAGGTCAAGATATTGAGCACGACTTATAGCATGCTCTTCCATGACTACGCCACCCATGGAAATGTCCTTACCGATGTCATTCACAAATGATTTTGTGAACCACTCTGCCAGCAACTGATCGGGGAGCTCAAGTTTAATGAGACGTCGTCTCCTTCGCCACTCATGGATGTGATAAGATATATGAGTGCCTTTGTTCTGTTTGAAGGAAGTCAAAATCTCGGTCCCCGTGTCATAATGGATCGGTAACTGGTAATGCGTAAGGAAAGCCATAGCTAGGGTGTTGAAGTCAGAGAAGAAACCTCGTGGCAATTCGATATACCACTTCGCAGCAGAGCCTATAAGGGTTCGTTGAAAAATATGTAAACGAATAGAGTCATCCATCAATGAGTTGGATGAGCACCATAGGTGAAAATTCATAACGGGATTGTTTGGGTCCTCTCCCGCTTTGTCGTCGAATTTAGGAATGTCCGATGGAAGCTTGGCTGGTATAACAGGCCATTGGGGAGAGTGATGAATAGGATCATTTAAAATCCTTGACAAATATGGAAGATCCAAAGTGGTGAGAAAGGGTAACTGTTGATTCACCTGCGGGTACTGGTAGCTTTGGGGAGGAAGCCCTATCTGCAAACCAGTAGGACCATAAGCAGTCTGCATATAATGTGAAGACCCAGACATATTCGGTGGTGGTTGGAGAGGATAGTAGCTCATAGGAGTATACCTTGGAACAGGGCTTGATTTTGACCATTCTCCCCCCAAATGGGATTGAACGAACCTGGATATGGTTGGCCCATACTAGGGGGTGTTACAGACGCAGCTGGAAACTGTTGCCCCCCAGTCGTTTGAGGAGAATTTTGTATCAACTGATTCCAATACTGGGCCAAGGATGGAGGTATGTTTTTCCCATAAGGTGGGATTGGTCCTCCCATCGAAGGTGGTGTTCCAATTGGGGGTTGTGTTCCAATAGGAATTTTCCCACTGAGAGGGGGTTGAGTCATACCACCTTGGTGAAATTGTCCACCAACCGGAAACTGGTAATTTGGAGTGAATGACGGAATAGGGCCACTAGGATTAGGAGTGCTAGTAGAAGACGAAGAAGGTCCTCCAAAAGGAAATTGAGGGAGTGTTGGAACAAAACCGGGAAGAAAGTGCCCAGAAGAAGAAGGACCACTAGGAGAGCCGGATGGAGTTTGCGCAGGAGTAGGAATGGAAGCATTCAATGCACGGTATCTAGGTGGTAGTGTCAGAGCGACGTTGGGCGTTCGCGGTGTGTTGATGGGAGCAAGACTAACCACAGTAAACCCGGTTGGAACACTCGAAGTAGCTGTGAGATGGGTCATTTCAGCAGGGACGGTAAAGTGATAAGCGGTAGTCACCGGTACTATCTCTGTACTAGAGATTTTAGAAATCACATGTGGGTTGATTTCAGAAATCACAGGTGAACCTGGACCAAAAGGGTCCCATCGAAAAATGCCCGTAGACCAAAAAGGATCTTGTTCCCCAGGTCCAAATGAAGATCCAGAATACACAACAATTAAGTCTCCGGAAGAGTTTTCTCGCATAAAACGTCTCTCAGAATCGAGATGAAGTCGAAAGTCCTCTCGAGTAATCGTAATTCAAAAATTTTCTAGAGAGTCAGTTCATTCCACTTGCAATGTGGTGACGACTGGGACTTCACTTTGCCGAGGAGAGTCTTCAGGTGTACTTGTAGGCAAAGATTGAGAACCTTCCAGATGCTCTGGAGATAAACCCTGCATTCTATTTGAATAACACGGAGGAGCTATTGTAAACGAGTAACAAACTTCACGAAGAAAATCCTATGGTCAACTTCGAGAAACAAACAACATGTGCTAGTAAACAAAATGTAGGAAGCAACACCAAGCAAACAAGACCTTCTAATTTCGAAGCCACTAGTTGGAGATGAAATCCAACGTCACAACAACGAGACAAGAAGGGGCTGGGCTAGGGTGGAAAAGTTACGCTAACGACCTGCTTAACGGACTTACACCCTAGTGCACGATCCCACACATAATCATGGGTATACCCTCCAAGGAGCCCGAGTGAGTTTGGTCAATGTCAATTCCAGGTACCGTGAAGACTTTCCCCTTCACATTCACCTCGTGTAAGAACCTAGAAAGATAGGCCACTAAGGTCACCACCAACAACAATAAATCCTGGGGGGACAGACGATAGTCCGATCCACACGCAAGGGCATGGTATCTAGCCCGAAATCAACTCAAAAGGATTCCACTCATCATTTTGGGTATACCTCCGAGTGATCCCCGTAATACGTGAAATCTCTACACTGATATCAACAAAGCAGGGTGAGTAACTCGGCCAATATCAATGCGACCTCGTGTTTGACCCTTGTGTGAGAAGGGCTTCCCAGGACAAGATGTTGCAAATGGAATTTAACACTCCCTAACACAAGATGCTATTGTTTGTTTTGTGCTTTTGGAGAGTGTATCTCTCTTCCTACTCCAAAGCGCTAGCCTAGCTAAATGTTGGTGTAATAGAACCCTAGAAAAGAGTTACTAGTTAAATTTTATGATTGCGCAGTGTTCTTGAGAGCTGTTGTTTACTCAAAGGAAACAGAGATGAAAATTATGTTGTATGACTCTGACCCAACAATGCATGGATGAGAATGAAATATATCACTTTTCGTTCAATGAATCCTATGTATGGGAGGGAAAGAGAAAGTTTTCCAGATCAACCTTGAACTACAATGCAAAATTTCCTTTAAAATGCAAATGCAACAAATCACGCATCAATAACAATTATCTATTGCTTCTTTTTCAATAATTTCAACAATTGATTTTCAATGTTTTCAAAAACGAAAATGATTTTTTGAAAGAAAAAATTTGTTCACTTTTCAAAAAGGACCCTCACCATGCCAATGAGAGTATGGAAAATCAAAAACCAATGAACAAGCAATGATAAAAACCCAAATCACTCTTTCAATGAAAACAAAAATAACAAGCAAACCAAACTAGTCTTTCCAATTGAAAAAAAAAAGTGATCTTTCAAACAATAAGCAAATGATAAAGACCAAGAAACTCAAATTTCAACAGATCACCGGTCCTTAACCAATCAAGCACACGCATATTTCGAAATCAGAGAATATGGTTATGCTAAGAAAAGTCAAGAAACGAAAGTCAAGACAAAAGTGACAAGAAGAGCCTTGAAATCCTAAGACTGTTCATACACGAAAACGAAGACAAGAAAGACACCAATCAATGGTCCAAGAAACTCTTATGAGCCACCTAGACTGATCTGGGCAGTTGAAGATGCCAAAACTCAAATACAAAATTTTGAAAAAATGAGTTCGCAGGCTGGCAATACTACACAGTGCGAGAATTAGGCATTCTCACAGGTGGCCCTTGAGTAGAGTGTGAGAACCTCACACTGAACCTAAAGGCAGGATGCGAACTCTATAGATTCTCGCAGGCTACAGTGAAGTGCAGTGCAAGAACCTCTGAAACTAGTCAAATTTTTGGAGAATGAAGCAAAATTTGAAAAGGCTTCTAGACCCAGAGGGTCTATCAGGATATCCTGAAGACTCAGAGATTGATAGGAAAGGTGAAAAGTAAAACAAGAGCAAATGGCCACAGAAAAATACCAAAAGCCACAAAGAAAATGGGATGATCCCCAGTGGAGTCGCCAATTTTGTTATCGGACTAATCGGTAGGTGCGGACACTAACAGATCTCCCTAGATCCACCTGGATCTAGAACAAAACAGGACAGGACATGACTCTTTCCCTAAGTTTTGACCATTGAATTAGCTAGTAAGAAGGAACAAGTAACATACCTTTATATCGCTTCCTAGGGTCTTTGTTGCTCCCGCTTCGCTCCGGTGGTCTCGTGAGATCAAGACCAAGACAACACAAACCAACCAAAGTGAAGATAGCAAAATATATTCAACTGTCAAACCTATGTGTATGATCAAGGAGTTACACAATAAAACGAGAATAGCTTTATGGAAAAGGGACATGCCACTGTATTATATTAATTGAAAGTAAAAATTACAACCTGATAACCTTGATGTCGTAAGCTTCCTTTCGATGGCTCTTGGCTCCAACACACACACTTTCTCAATCTTTGCATGAAGAAGATCAAATCCTCTTGATAGACTTGCTAGAGTCTCCAAGCTGTTGTTCAAGCTAAGTCCTTCACACAATTCTTTCACCAATTCTCCAATGAATCGTGCTTAACCTTTTCCATGAGAATTCCCTCAATATATAGGAGAGAATGAGATAGTTACTTGGATAAGAATGATCCCAAAATATCAGGGAATCCAGTACAAGGATAACCATTCGAATGCCAACCCATTCTTCTAGAATATTCCCTTCTAGAAACATCGAGAATTCATCTTTTTCCATGCTTTAGGAAGAGTTCGCACCCTGGCTATTCAACACAGTGCAAGAAGTTCGCACCCTGGCTTAAGGCAGCCTGCGAGAATTAGGCATTCTCGCACCCAAATATATTAGCAGCCTGTGAACCTTCTTCAAAAATGAGTTTTCTGGGAAGAGATGAAAGTAACTTTTCTCAGGAGAAAGTTCTTATGAAGAGCCTGAATACACCATCATCAATACATCATCATGACGACCAAAATCATGGGTAACAACTACTTTGACCTTTTGGGGCTTCTAGATGACTCATGAGGGTTCCCCAACTTCACATGTCCATAAATCTCTAATCATGAGGAGTTATGTGGCATTCCACATACCACTGGAAATGGAATGACATGTACTATCCATACAGAATATTATTACCTACAAATATATTAAAACGCATACCATTAACCATCAAACAAATTTGGGTCCATTACCCAAACCTTTCTCCAACTTCACATGGCCATAACTCTCTAATCATGAGGAGTTATGTGGCATTACACACACCACCGGAAATGGCATGACATGTACTGTCCATATGGAATAGTCTTACTTGAAAATATATCAAAACTCATACCATTATCCATCAAACAAACTTAGGTCCATTACCCAAACCCTTTGTGCTACCTAAATTTGCTACCAGACTTTCTTCAAGGGTTGAAATCAATGACAACCAAGCCAAATAATCAACAATATACCCCTTTGGCATTGATGGAAACACTCTTATGAAATACTGAATTCATATCACTCATGCTCCCCTTGTGACCATCACCCCCCCTGAAACCATGCATCTTGCTCTTTCTCTAAGCCTGCATATGATAAATATCTCCCCCTTTGTCGTCAATGGAAAAGGTATTTTTCCATATGGGGCTTCTCCCCCTAATTGAACGGTCCCTGGGGATACTCCCCCCTGACTAAACTCTTCCTAAAACTGATATCCCAACCTAAATTTTCCTCTTTATGGTGTTTCCTCGTGTAGATCTAAGACATATAAGATAAGCATTAAAAATCATTCATTTTGGAGTAGAAATTACTCTGAGCCTCTCGCGAAGATACTCAAAGGCTTCTCTTGGAAGTGGTTTTGTAAAGATGTCTGCCACTTTTTCTTTTGTTCCCACATATTCAACTCTGTTGTTCTTCTCTGCAACCTGTTCCCGTAGAAAGTGATACTTTATTGGAATGTGCTTCATCTTGGAGTGAATCACTGGGTTCTTTGAGATATTGATGGTGCTTCTATTATCACAATAGATTGGAATGGGATCATCATACTCAACTTGTATATTTGTCAAAGTTTTTTTCATCCATAGAACCTGTGTACAACATGTTGTTGTTGCAATATACTCTGCCTCGATTGTAGATAAGGATACTAATGATTGTTTATTTCTTAACCATGCTACTAAACACTCACCCAAGTAGAACATTGCTCCACTGGTGCTTTGTCAGTCATCAATTCAACCTGCCCAATTTTCATCTATGTAGGCAATAAGTGATAGATCCTTTCCTTTTGGATACCATAATCCAAACTCTTTTGTTCCTTTGAGATATCAGAAAATCCTCTTTACTGCTAATACAAGTGATTCCTTTGGTGCTGCTTGAAATCGTGCCACCTCTCCAGCTGCCTGCATTACATCTGGTCTGGATGTTGTCACATATATTAAGCTACCAATCATTGACCTATATTTCCTCTGGTCTGTAGACTTTGAATCATCATATTTTCTCAACTTGCAATTGGTGTGCATAGGAGTGGTAACTAGTTTGCAATCTTCCATTCTGAACCTATTTAGAATTTCTCTAATATACTTAGTTTGAGAAATAAAAATTCCTTGGTTGATTTAACATATCTGGTGACCCAAAAAGAAGGATAGTTCTCCAAGTAATGACATTTCAAATTCATTATGCATATCCTTTGCAAATTTCTGGCTTAACCTGTCATTAGTACTTCCAAAACAATATCATCAACATAAATTTCAATTAATAAAATACTACCTTGAGTTACCTTGATGTAGAGGTTGTTGTCTAGGCTTCCTTTCCATAGTTCGTAGGCAGTTTTGTCATTTTTGTTTCTGAGCATTACTCTGTTTTGAATGTGAACTGTTGTATGCACTGCATGTGTCCAAAAAATATCTATAAATTTGGAATCCATTAGCATTGTTCGAGCCATTTCCTATGTAATTATCATCCATTATGATAATTTTCCTTTTTCTATGAACCACACTCTGAACCAATCTATGAATCCATGCTCTCGTCCACTTTCATATATCTGTCCAAACTTGTTAAGTGTTCTTACAAATCCATCTTTGTCCATAATGTCCAAGACTCTACTTATGCAACTATCCATAATGTTGACCCATTTATCACTATACTATCACGAAGTCTTGTTGAATATATCAAACTGTACTTCTGCTAACTGACTACTCTGAATCTATCTTCTCAAACTCTGCAAGTTGCTCGAAGGATGGTTCTTTGGTCTTTCAAAAATATCACATAGACTACCCCTGTCTTATATTCATATTACTTGGGACTATCTAAGCCGGATAGCTTAGAACAATTCCTACTCTTATGTGTATTCATCATCATCTTCATTGGTAGATTCATCACCTCTCTGAGCTCTAACTTATTTCTTTCTGTCTGTGGATTCATCTTTCACTACAATGCATGAAAGTACAATCTCTTGAACATGGTCCTTATTTACCTATCCTTCTTTTCTTTCAGTTATTTTCCAAACCTTTATGTATCTGACATCTTTATTTTTCTCTGTAGAATTTTTTTCATCTCGTTTTATTGCTAATCTTGCGATCTCTGGGACCTAGTCTATGTTCACCTATTATTTGTTTTTTCTTTTCCATACTTTCTTATATCTAATATCAGTGTTCTCTTTCATGGAAGTATTGATCATGCTTCTACAATCACTACCTATGTGCCCATAGTTATGCCATTTGTAACATTTAATGTTAAGTGGGGCCACATAGGCATTTATTGCTTGAACATTTCTTTTATAATCCCTGCAATTTGCAACCTTATGTCCAAAATTAG
>ML823478.1:56169-69644 GCA_009831015.1 Picea engelmannii
TGTGTGTATTTTCATGATTTTGTTTTTAGCTAGGTCGATTGCAAAAAGCATTTTTGTTTTCTTTTGTTGTTTGGACTTCTGTGCTTTTGAATATTGTGTCGAAGCAAGACAATGGTTGACCTCGAATCATGCGACATAGTGAACTCTCTTCCTAACTTGTCGCTCACATACAAACATAAGAAACGTTGAAGAACCTGCAGTGTTTTCAAGGCATTCTTTATCTAACCTACGTAAATGAACAACTTTGGGGAGATGCAGAAGTGTTTTCTTAGTGGTTTGGTAATACCTTATGGGAAAGAAGGAAATATGGAAAGGAATGCATGCACCTCGGAGACAGAACTAGTGAGTTTAACCTTAACCATCTCATCTTGCAAATAACAGACGTCCTCCTCTCCCACTTGCTCAGGGCATTCTGCCGAAATAAAAGTCAACTATATCAAAATGAGCATACAGTAGGAGAGGGTATGTAGATATCTTCGTCGGGGATATGGATTATCCCTGGTAGCGGAGCAAGGTCTATGACGTCGGGGTGACTTCACCAAGGCTATGGACGCTCGCTCGCAGTGGAGAAATACAGTAGAAAATGAATGAAGGTAACAAAAGTGCCCAGTGCCTGTGAATGCTTTACTATATTCTTGTCCAAAAAGGGCGTTGGTCAAGGTCAAAGGAAAATGAGGTGGAATAAAGGTTGAAAACCCCACAGGCAGACACGGAGGCATCAACCGGAGAATTTCAAATGCAAGGGTAAAAGGGTCTTTGATTTAAAACCAGTTAAGTTCTCTACCAACTTTTGCATCAGTCGAGCCCGAAGGAGGAACATAGATTATGTTTTCTCCCAGTAAGTCGTCATTTGTTGAGCACTCAACACACCCTTAAAATCCTATGTCAAATTTTACTTTTTTGGATACCACTTGATCTTTTGCACTGTCTAATTCGACTTCATTGTGAAAAATGTTGCCTTTTCTTATCATCTTAACACTCATTAAGTCTTTCAAAGTTTGCTTGAATATATGAAAACTAACGACTTAAAGGGCCTAACCTTTAAATAAAGAATCAATAGCCAAGACATTTCACCCGATGCGCCCATATTCGGAATCAAAAGGATTTAAAAGATGAAGGAAAATAACTCGAAAAACTGCAGTCGCCGAGCGTCGATCTTCATCGGCATCGGCAAGAGGAAGTTTTATTTTGTGACAAGCATCACGCAAGGATATCACCAACAACCAATCCCCTTAGGCATCGGTAAAAGGAGAAAAGAGTAAAATGTTAGTGAAGCAAGATATGATATCGTCGATGGTCGATACCCGACGCGCTTAGAGAAATGGAGGAGACCAAACCACGATGAACATTCGGACCACGCTAAAAAATTTCTCTAATCGCTGACTTCCGAAACATTTCAGAATCGGGAATTTTGAGGACTCTACCCAAAGGAAACTATGCAATAGGTTCATCGTCGATCACTGATCCCCGACATCTTTTTGACATCAACGATCCTATTCTTATCTCAAAACGCACAACTCCACTAAATTCTCGAGTCCGACCAATACCTGCGAACTAAGTCATTGGTCTTCAATGTCCCATGTCCCAAGCCAGTTGTTCCACATCAGCAGCGTATGATGAACTCGATTGGCGTCGGAGGTTTTTTGCAGAAATTTTATCAACAAAAATACCCATAACACATTGTCGATCCCTGATCCACCCACTAGGAAAGAGACATGATGGGATGTTTTAGCACTAGATACATTGTGATCTGAAGCATTTAAGGGAATAATTAATTCCAAATATCACATTAGTTGCTAATTCGTGCGTGAATCAAAAGGACCGTTTGAATTTACCAAAAGAACACATCACCCTCTACGCCTCCACCATCAACCCATAATGAATTAAAATGCAGAGATCTGGCAGTAGATTTCTTTGAATTTCACTCATCACCCAAATTAATTGGTTGATACGACCAGTAATTTATTCCCCATTAAATCCTCTTGAGACATTGTAAACAAGATCATTCTGCACGCAAAGGAGTTTCAGAGCATCCAGAGGAGTGAGACAAGCAATACACAAGCTTCCAAGCCCCCCATGAGTATCAAACTACAAAGTTTAGCAAGCATTACAGGTATGTACCAGTCTGAATTTTCTATGTTTTAACTTCATATATACATTAATATCCAATATCGCTCAGTACACAGGTCCTAAAGGATTTTATTTTGATTTGTAGGAACAATGCCTCCAAGAAATCCAAACACTAGGTGATCGTCAAGAGAGCCTAAGCTAAAGGAACCAGAGGTGGGAGAAGGATCATCCCCAGGGCCAGCAAAACAATTAGAATTTTCTCCAAGACCAGAACCAGTCATCAGAACATCCACCAAGAATATTTTCACTCAACCTACGAACTTTGGAGACACAGAAGCAAACACGAGCGGAAAGTCAGTACTCCCACACTAAAGAGAACTCTTCAAGAAGATCAGCCAGGAAGAATTCCTGGAATATATCCCGCAGAGTGACCCCAACATGAGGAAGCTTGACGATGAAGTTTTTCCAAATATCTGACAGTCATACCTGCACATCGTAGCGAGCAGAACCCCGGTGTTTTCCATTATCGAACTATTGCAATGTCTCATCAACCACATAGACACAAAGAAGTGCCTGGTCAATGACAACAATGGCGAGTGTGTCAGGGTTTTTCTTCCAGTAGAGGTGCATAATTATTACAAGCTCAGAGACCCAGAAGAGCGACTGAACACCGATTTCATCGTCAACTTTTATGAGCACCACGACACTGGCTGGGTGATGGCTTCGTGGTGGAGAGAGGATAAAAATTACACCAATCAGACCTTCGGCTGGTAGCAGACAGCCAACTTAAGGGAGTTGTATATCTATCTAATGACCCTCATCTGTCGATTGTATGGGGAGAAAGATTGTTCCAGATTTTCAGAAGCTTGTATTCCTCTAGTTTACACTATAGCCATTTCTGGGAGAGGTTTTAACTGGGGTGCCATCATTTCAAAACAACTGAGCATTTGCATTCAACAGGCTCAGACGTCGAAGGAAGGAGAGACTCCATCCTTCTACATGGATTCCTATTTATTGGACGTCATCTGACCTAGAAATTTATTTATCGGAATGAACTCGAGCTGGCACGTATCAAAAATCTTGGTCCATGTATATTTCGGCGTCCTATGGGAAAATAGGTACAAAAAATACTACTCCCTCATCTGTTATGAATTCATTGCATGCATTCATTTTATTCCTTTCAAGAAATAATGTCCAAGACTATCGGATGCGGCCAAAAAGATGATATCCAAGGTTGGCCACTGGTATCTGGATGAGCGTGATACCTATATCAGGGTTTTTGCGGCCACCGGGGCACCACACCTTTTACCTGTGTATGTTTACGATCGAATAGTGGTAGGGGAAATTTGCTACCAGACTATCTTATAGGGTTACAATGCTTCCCTAGTGAAAGACAAGAAATGTGCATTTATACCTTATGGTTTCCATATAGGTTTCTATCTGGTAAAAGACACCGCCCAAGCTAAGAAAGAAGGAATGAATCAATTAGAGTTTTGATTCCAGACCGGTCCTTTTCGCAAACATGACCCAAAAGGTCTAGTCCTGAAACATGCATCACAAGTGTCGTCATGCTGGCCATATGCCCATGACAAATTCGAAGATAAGGTCTTCACCAAAAATGCCCAAGACTGGGAGGAAGTGGTGGCAAGGTTGGTCGACCCCAAAATGACCAAGTTCAAAGCCATGAACCTGGATGAACATGCAACAATCATAGAACAATCAGCTCAAGGAGCCCTCAGGGATAGAGAAGAGATGATAGCGGTCGAAGTATCAGAAGGCCCCTAGGTAGCCCTGGTGCAAGATAGAAGTTCCCCTGAGGATCAAGACGCATGGGAGAGAGTGTTATTCATGATAGAAAATGCGTAGGAGATAATGGATCAGCTGCAAAATGACCCGGACATCATAAATATTCCAAGGATCCCTGCCAACTACCCGGATGAAAGCTAGACAGGACCAAGTAGCCCTAAATTCATAGACCTTGATGAAATTACTAGGTTAGACAACCCTGAATTCAGAACGCCACCAGCCGGATCACCAACAAACGTATTGGCTTAGCCAGGGACTGTTGAAGCATCATAGGGACCGATGCATCAAACCCCTTAAGTGAGATGATAAATATATATGATGATGATGAAAGCCCAAAGGTATATCTTGGGACCCATGTACATATCGAAGAATAAAAGGGACTGGAGAAGACATCTTCTCATGTTCCCGCTACCCAAATTCAAGAGGTCCCACTGAAAGAAAAACCAGTTGAGAGTGTCCTAGATACTAAGATTCCCGATGTGCCGAAGACCTGAGTAGACAGTATGACGAATGAGTCAGGGTTGGATGACCCAAAGGAGGCAGCCCTGCAACAGGAAATTGGCACTTCAATGGTCGATGAACATGTAAGTATCGGGTCTATCCGCAACACCTCTATTTCAATCGATACTCAAAACCCTGATGAGCAACAGAAAGAAGTTGGGCCTTTAGATAACAGGGAGGAAACTCAAGAACACATTCTGGAACAAGTATAGACCAGCGGAAGTCTAGGATACACACTCACATATGGGGACCAATAGATTCTCTAACCCGTGGATGAACTAGCTGACATACATGACATAGCTTATGATCGGAGGAAGAAGGCTATCATCTAGAAAACCACCAAGAAGAGGAGGATCACTTTAGATCGCTCCATCCTCATCACTATCGAGGAACATCTGATCAACAAAGAGCATGTTAAGACATTCGAACTCATCGGTGCGGGGAGGGTAATCACATATTCCACCCTAGATAGAGTTAAAAGAGATGAAGAGGAGTTGGCCACTACTTTAAAGGAATTGGAACATTTGCGCCACTTGACGAAGTATTACCAGGACACCACATAGGCCACGGTGTACCTAAGGAATAAATTCAAGGAGACCTATAGAAAGTTCACAGATGAACGACACCTATTCACTGTAAGGATAGTCGAGCTATAGGAGGACACCCTTATGGCACTTGCGACGTGCAAAGATATGGAGCGGTGGTACGAGAAAGTGCATCAAGTCGTAGAGAAATTTGACTACATTGGTGTGGCCCAACAAGGCCGAGACAAAGAAGAACATGACATTCGGGTGTTGAACGAAAGCAATCTTGATCACATAAAGAAATCAGTCGAGTATTGGGAAAAATTGGTTCGAGAACCCCACCGACAAATCCAAGAGAAATGGGATAGGTGTGAGAAAACTTGGGTCAAAATCAACAAGGCAATGAAAGACATCGGACTCCCCGAGTTTGGCACACTCGATGACTTCAACAACATGCGCGACATAGTCAAATCGTAAATCGAGCAACACTCGGCATGGGCCGAAGAAGTAGCAAAGGTGACAGACACAACGCCAGGTCAAGTGTGAAAGTTTATGGAACACCTAATCAAAGCTTGGGCTATGCTGCAACAGTTAAGTTCCAGTCTAGTCAAGTATCAAGCACATGCGGTAGAGATAAGGGAGATTACACGGCCCCGATGGGACAGCATAGATTCCCATATGCCAATACCTGTGAAGAGTTGTTCATCCAGTTGTCGGAGTACGAGAAGACTCACTTTAGTGTTATTTTCAGTTAATTTTATGTTATAAATAAGATCATCGACTGATTAGTTAAAGGTCGATGGTTGTTGCAAGAAACTCTCATTTTTTGTTTTGTTAAGAATTATTTTGGAGCTACCTTTAATTGAGAAGTCCTTCTGGACTAGAGACAAGTTTAAGTTTTCATCAAATGAGTGTATGATTGGATGTGGAGAAGAACTATTTCATATCTCCTCTCATGAATGGATGCAGTAACAAGTAAGAGCTATTAAATCTATTGATAAGTTATCTAATGCAATGTTTTACAATTCTTTATTTAATGATGAAAATGAATCGTTGTGTTATTATGTGATGGATGATTAGAGTTGAGTGAATTATTTTACTTTCCATTATTTATCACATGCATGTTTTCTTTTGATAATTTGTATCTCAGTCACTAATTGTATTACTCACACGGTTAACGTATTATTACTAGGCTTGTGGTAGATGATCATTGTCTGCACGCTAGAGTAACGGGTTATCCCAAGCTCAGCCTCTTCTCCTACAGTTAAACTCTTTTTCTCGTTTTGTTACTTAGTTGGTTTATACCGGATTCCATCTTATATCGGTCCCACCTAAGAGAAAATACAAAAAAAAAAAGAACGTTCGAACTTAAGGAGAAACCTTCACAAGAAAACGTAAATCCCATCGATTAATTAGTTGGATCGCAAGATCTGGAGAACCATTCCACTATTAAACATTGCAGAGTTTAATTGGGCCTCGGTGGCAGGTTTGCTTCCTGCTGTTGACTTAAAGGTATTTAGGACCCATCAACAGAATCCATGCTCTCTTCCATTGTCATATATTTTTCCAAACCTACTAAGTATTCTTGTGAATCCATCTCTGTCCATATTCTCCAAGACTCTACTTCCGTAACTGTCCATAATGTTGACCCATTTATCACTATACTATCATGAAGTCTTGATTAATCTATCAAATTGTACTTCTTCTAACTGAATTCTTTGAATCTGTCTTCTCAAACTCTTCAACTTGCTCGAAGGATGGTTCTTTGGTCTGTCATAGCTATCGCATAGACTCTGTCACTTGGGAGTTTCTAAGCAACTGGAAGGAGACTCCAACCCCCTAGTTTCTCAGGCTATAACCTGAAGGAATATCCAACTCCCCAATTCTCTGGCTACAACCAGAAGGAGGCTACAACCCCCTATGTTCTCTGGCTACAACCGGAAGGTGGATACAACCACCTTTCCTTTCCTCATCCAAATGCCGTGAAATATAAGTAGAATGATGGAACCACTGTCACATTATCACTGTGAGATATGTTTTTGTAAGCATGTGCACATCAACCTATAATCAACCTGTACCATAAACAAGTGCATCAACCATGCACCAACCTGTACCAAAAACAAGTGCATCAACCATGCACCAACCTCTACCTCAACCTGTAATCAGCATGTACCATAAATAAGTGCAACAACCACGCACCAACCTATACATCAACCCGTACCATCAATGAGTGCATCAACCATGCATCAAATATGTAGCAAGCATGCATAAAATACACATAAACGATGACTCATCAAGATGTACCAACATCATGAACTATACACCTCATGTATGTGTCAACTCATCAAATACTTGTCTCAACCATGTACCCAACATGTACCTTAACCATATACCAAATACATATACCAATATAACCATCAAAATTTCTCTAGCAATACATCACACTATCCATAACCAAATACCATAAACCATTACATCAAACCATGTGCCACAACCTTACAGTTATATAACCTTTATCTGTAACATACCTCAACCAAAATCCCTCATCAATTTCATCATCCAAATCTGATTTGTAACTCTGTAATAGACATGGTGTATATGATCACATACCTGCAAACCTTCCTTAACTTTAACAACAAGAGACGATCATTTTCATCAAACTTTACTTTAGCCTCACATGAATAATGTTGGATTAGTCAAAAACTTTGACTTGCAATAATCATAACTATGTACCTGAAATGAATACAGATCTGAAAATGGTACACAATTTTCTTCAGTTTCTTATGCAATTCCTCTAGATTTCACTACTTGGAACCTCTCAGAAAAGGAGTTATAGAAAATATGGCATACCTTGTTGAATTATGGCTTATTCTAGAGAGTGAACTTATATAGCATGCCCCGCATGGAATATTTTTTGTATGGGTATGAAAATTGTACACAGAATACTAAAGACTGTACTCTAACCAATACATTTGTTCATACTGAATTTGGATCTGTTATGAAGAATTTATGACATTTGTACCTGAAACACTTGTTTTAGACTAGTTTCAGGACTAGCCACAAACCCTATTTTCCACGGCGTGTAACTCCAATAATACAATGACCCACAAGATGAAATTTGTATCACAGATACTTGGCTATGTTTCCACAATGTCCTCCCAATTTCACGGTCTGAATAATTCTAGAAAAAATGTTATTTCGAAAATGGTGAGAATTTATCCTCCCTTGAATTTCGGCCTTCTTTACTTCACCTTCCCTCTGAAATTCGGCTTAGATATCCTTTGGTTACCTCAGTCACCTATAGATATTCAATATGCTCAAGTGTGATTAAAATGAGATATCCTTGCCTCTTATTTATACTTTCATGTAGCTTCCTCAAGGGATTACCTAGGTAACCCACTTTCCTTATTTTAGGGTTAACCCACTTCTAACCACTTGTCCACTTACTAATTTCTCCATTAACTTTATTATTTAAACAATTTCTTTTGTATTCACTTTGACTTATAGTACACTCATCACTTCACTTTACTATTTACCTTCTAAAATCTCTTAAACCACTTTGACTACTTTGACCTTTTGGGGCTTCTAGATGACTCATGAGGGTTCCCCAACTTCACATGGCCATAAATCTCTAACCATGAGGAGTTATGTGGAGTTCCACATACCACTGGAAATGGAATGACATGTACTATCCATATAGAATATTATTACCTGAAAATATATCAAAACTCATACCATTATCCATCAAACAAACTTGGGTCCATTACCCAAACCTTTCTCCAACTTCACATGGTCATAACTCTCTAACCGTGAGGAGTTATGTGGCTTTCCACATACCACTGGAAATGGAATGACATGTACTATCCATATGGAATAGTCGTACCTAAAATTATATCAAAACTCATACCATTATACATCAAGCAAACTTGGGTCCATTACCCAAACCCTTTGTGCTACCTAAATTTGCTACCAGACTTTCTTCAAGGGTTGAAATCAATGACAACCAAACCAAATAATCAACAATATCCCCCTTTGGCATTGATGGAAACACTCTTATGCAATACTGAATTCATATCACTCATGCTCCCCCTGTGACCATTGCCCCCCCTGAAACCATGCATCTTGCTCTTTCTCTAAGCCTGCATATGATAAATCTCTCCCCCTTTGTCATCAATGGAAAAGGTATATTTCCATATGGGGCTCCTCCCCCTAACTGAACTGTCCCTGGGGATACTCCCCATGACTGAACTCTTCCTGAAAATGATATCCCAACCTAAATTTCCCTCTTTATGGTGCTTCCTCGTGTAGATATAAGACATATAAGATAAGCATTAAAAAGCATTCATTTTGAAGTAGAAATTACTCTGAGTCTCTCGCGAAGATACTCAAAGGCTTCTCTTGGAAGTGGTTTTGTAAATATGTCTGCCACTTTTTCTTTTGTGCCCACATATTCAACTCTGATTTTCTTCTCTGCAACCTGTTCCCGTAGAAAGTGATACTTTATTGGAATGTGCTTCGTATTGGAGTGCATCACCGGGTTCTTTGAGATACTGATGGTGCTTCTATTATCACAATAGATTGGAATGGGATCATCATACTCAACTTGTATATTTTTCAGAGTTTGTTTCATCCATAGAACCTGTGTAGAACATGTTGTTGCAATATACTCTGCCTCGGTTGTAGATAAGGATACTAATAATTGTTTGTTGCTTAACCATGCTACTAAAAAATCACCCAAGCAGAACGTTTCTCCACTGGTGCTTTGTCAATCATCAATGCAACCTGCCCAATTTTCATCTATGTAGGCAATAAGTGATAGATCCTTTCCTTTTGGATACCATAATCCAAACTCTTTTTTTCCTTTGAGATATCTAAAAATCCTCTTTATTTCTAATACAAGTGATTCCTTTGCTGTTGATTGAAATCGTGCCACCTCTCTAGCTGCCCACATTACATCTGGTCTAGATATTGTCACATATAGTAAGCTACCAATCATTGACCTGTATTTCCTTTGGTCTGTAGACTTTGAATCATCATATTTTCTCAACTTGAAATTGGTTTTCATAGGAGTGGTAACTAGTTTGCAATCTTCCATTCTGAATCTGTTTAGAATTTCTCTAATATACTTAGTTTGAGAAATAAAAATTCCTTGGTTGCTTTAACATATCTAAAGACCCAAAAAGAAGGATAGTTCTCCAAGTAATGACATTTCAAATTCATTATGCGTATCCTTTGCAAATTTATGTCTTAACCTGTCATTAGTACTTCCAAAACAATATCATCAACATAAATTTCAATTAATAAAATACTACCTTGAGTTACCTTGATGTAGAGGTTGTTGTCTAGGCTTCATTTCCATAGTTCGTAGGGAGTTTTGTCACTTTTTTTTCTGAGCATTACTCTGTTTTGAATGTGAACTATTGTATGCACTTGATGTGTCCAAAAAATATATGTCAATTTGGAATCCATTAGCATTGTTCGAGCCATTTCCTATGTAATTATCATCCATTATGATAATTTTCCTTTTTCTATGAACCACTCTCTGAACCAATCTATGAATCCATGCTCTCGTCCACTTTCATATATCTGTCCAAACTTGTTAAGTGTTCTTATGAATCCATCTCTTTCCATAATTTTCAAGACTCTACTAGCGCAACTATCCATAATGTTGACCCATTTATCACTATACTATCATGAAGTCTTGATGAATATATCAAATTGTACTTCTTCTAACTGACTGCTCTAAATCTATCTTCTCAAACTCTGCAAGTTGCTCGAAGGATGGTTCTTTGGTCTGTCACAAAGATCGCATAGACTCCCCCTATCTTATATTTATATTACTTGGGAGTATCTAAGCCGGATGGCTTAGAACAATTCTTGCTCTTATGTGTATTCATCATCATATTCATTGGTAGATTCATCATCTCTCTAAGCTCTGACTTCTTTCTTTCTATCTGTGGATTCATCTTTCACTACAATGTCTTAAAGTACAATCTCTTGAACATGGTCCTTATTTACCTATCCTTCTTTTATTTCAGTTATTTTCCAAACCTTTATGTATCTGACATCTTCATTTTTCTCTGTAGAATTTTCTTCATCTCGTTTTATTGTTAATCTTGCGATCTCTGGGACCTGGTCTCTGTTCACCTGTTCTTTGCTTTTTCTTATCCATGCTTTATTATATCGTATATCAGTGTCCTCTTTCATGGAAGTATCGATCATGCTTCTACAATCACTACCTATGTGCCCATAGTTATGACATTTGTAACATTCAATGTTAAGTGGGGCCACATAGGCATTTATTGCTTGAACATTTCTTTTATAATCCCTCCAATCTGCAACCTTATGTCCAAAATTAGTACATTAAAAACAATGACCATAAAAGAAATTTGCATACCTTGGAGTGAATGATCGTCTTTGTGGTGTAGTCCTTCTGAATTTTTGCCTTGACTAATCATCATCATGATTGAAGCTTCTTTGTGGCTTGAACATGAATGGTCTTCTTGAAGATGTATCTTCAATAGTTTTGTTAGATTTTGGTTGAGCATCATTCCTTCCTTTGAGTACGTCTGCATAACTCTTTCTATTTTCTTTATTCTTATTTTCTAGCAACCTTGAGTGCTTCTCTTCATTCTCTATAACTGATGTGGATGCTTCTTTCTCTTCAACGTTCTTGTTGATCTTGACAATTTCACTTCTCAATGTGACAACTTATTCTTCAAGATTCTCAACCTCTTCTTCTTTCTTCATTATCTGAGACTTCACGACTTCTTCTGTTCTTTTCGCTTCTTCAAGTTGAATTTTTAATGTGATTATTTCTTCTTCAAGTCCTTTCTCTTCTTGACCAAACTTTGTCTCAAGTTATTTTAGATCGTTAGTTCTTTCCTTAAGATGATTTGTCAATATCTTCTCTCTCATTTTTATTTCTTCCTTCTGTGTTGTTATGTCGGCTTCCAAATACTTCTTTTGATATTCAATATTTTCTTCGATCTTTCTGGCTTCTTCTAGATGATTTCTTAAGTTCTTGATGACGTGTTGGGATTCTTAAAAAAAGTGAACACTTTCCTTTTGTTTCATCAATTCTTTCTTGAGTGACTTGTTTTCTTCTCTTAGTTCATCTAAAGCACTAATCATTTTTTCTTCATAATTGTTTTCCTTTTCAATTAGTTTTTCTGTCTCATTTCCTTCGTGGCATTCTATTTCAAGATGTCCATGTTTTTCACAATTAAATCAAAACAACATACCACTGGTGATTATGTACTCTTCATCTTCTGAATCTGTTTGACATGGTGAACATAATTCTTCTTGATCTGTATCTGCATCTTCCTTTCCATTTTCTAAATTTGCGATGGGTGAAGAATATATGTCATGTAACTTATCCCAAAGTTCTTTGGGTGATGAAAATTTACCAACCTTTTCTCTTACCGTATTAGGTAATCCTTCCCAAATGAAATCCATTGTTATTTTGTAATTCTTCTTCAATTCCTTCTTGGTTGCAGTCTTTGCCCTTTTTGAACTATCATATCCTGTAACAACTGATAGCCAAATATAATGTCTCTGTGCCTGTAAAAATACTTTTGTCCTTATTCTCCACATCTCATACTTTAAACAATTCTGACCATTAAACATTGGTACTCCATTCTCAGAATAATCCATGATCTCCTTCCAGTGGTTAAATTTTTTCCTGAAGGGACCGACTCTGATACCAATTGTTGGATTATTGAGAGGGGGGGTGAATTAGTAATAGAGCATTTTAATCATTTTTCACCATAAAATGCAAGTGTTATATCAATATAACATTATCATCCAATAGTTGTGGAGTAAATAAACAATGAAAAAATGAGCAATCATACACATACACAGTACACTAGTGTTTTTACGTGGAAACCCAAAGCGGGAGAAAACCACAGAATGTTTTTTCTTATATGTCTTTAACAAGTACATTCATTTGAAGCACCAACTTCCTTTGTTTTCCAGATACAACTGGAAGGAGACTCCAACCCCCTAGTTTCTCAGGCTACAACCTAAAGGAAGCTCCAACTCCCCAATTCTCTAGCTACAACCAGAAGGAGGCTACAACCCCCTATGTTCTCTGGCTACAACCACTTGTCCTTGCCCCATCCAACCCTCCTAAAATATAAGTAGAATGATGGAACCACTGTCACACTATCACTGTGAGATATACTATTTTAAACATGTACCAATCAACCTGTAATGAACATGTACCATAAACAAATGCATCAACCATGCACCAACCTGTAACAAAAACAAGTGCATCAACCATGCACCAACCTCTACCTCAACCTGTAATCAGGATGTACCATAAACAAGTGCATCAACCATGCACCAAATAGTACCTCAACCTATACCATCAATGAGTGCATCAACCATGCACTAGATATGTACCAATCATGCATCAAATACACATAAACTATGACTCATCAAGATGTACCAACATCATCAACTATACACCTCATGTATGTGCCAACTCATCAACTACTTGTCTCAACATTGTACCCAACATGTACATCAACCATATACCAAATACATATACCAATATAACCATCAAAAGTT
>ML823479.1:28879-41525 GCA_009831015.1 Picea engelmannii
TGATTATTTCTCATATATTGTGCATGGTATATTGTGGTGTATTGGTGTAGCTCTTCTACTATTGTTCATTTCTCATTGGATATAATTGAATATATGATATGGTTGAAGTATAAGTTGAATTTTTTTTTAAATTGTACTTGATACTGATTCACCCCTCTTAGTATCAACACATTTTTTCCCTAGACGGAAACCCTCTTTTTATGAGGGCATTGTATTATGGATATGTATGGTGAGAAAGAGAATTGTGACTTAGAGAGGAGGATATGAGAGAGATAAGAGGAGGTTGAAAGAAATGTGTTGTAGGTTTTGTCCATTCATTTTTTCAGATGAAATAAAGGAATGATTGGTTGTTTCTCTATGGATTTAGCACATATCGGGTGAACCATGTATATTGGTGTCTCTCTTGTATTATGTTCTTCTATGTTTTATTTCTTTATTTCTTTATTATTATTTTTTTATTTATTCATTATCCTATTCCTAACAATGAGGACATCATCACCTATGAATTCCTATCTAAGGAAGTATTTTACCAAAATGGAGGCCCCTCCAAGGGAAGAAACTAGGTATTCTAAAATAGGATTTTAGATACTACAAATCCTAAAAATATAATTTGTTTCTTTTGAATTTCCAGATCTTATGCATCCCCCCTCTAAGTATGGATTTGAATGAATCCATTTACAGCCCATGGTCAACTTATATTTTAGGAAAGATGTGGATTGCCCCCACTTTCACTATCTCTAGCAAGCTATTAGCATAGGAAGGAAAACCTTCAAAACACAATGGTAATAAATAAAACTATACACACACTCAAAAAAACCATTAGTCAATGTTGGTGCAATTATATGCATAATATATTACCAAACATAAATTATCGATCACGATTTGTAATCAACAGAGTTGTTATAATATATGTGTCGGCAATAGGTGGTTTATCTATGTCTGATGAGTATAGAAAGAATTAATAACACGTCAAAACACACACTCTGTTTTGAAATCCTTAATCTATGTTTTACACACTATGCAAAAATTAAAGACCAAAATTCAAAGAAAATACTTTAGTTAAAATGAACTCCAAAGGCTCTCTTACAGGCAACAAAATTGTCCATTTACTGGATCATGAAGGTGAAAGATGGATTCTGATCTTACTCCTGTAATCACTCACTTCAATATCAACTTACAAGTTGTCTAGTTCTACACACTCTTCAAATCAAAAAGGAAATTCAATGCAGCCTGGAAATTCTGAAAAGTTACTTTATTTCTACATATGAAACAAAGGTTTTGATGAGATATTCCATTTATTGGCTCATGTAATGTGAAGGATGGACTCTCAAAATGTTCTTGTACTGCCACACTTTGCAAGATAAAAGATGAGATTAAAAGAACACAATTTAGAAATAAATGATCACACACAAAAATCATAAATGTTCACACACATAAATTATAAATGATTATAACGCTACCACTAGATTACTGTTCACATCTTTTGATGCATCCACACTTAGATTATATTATAACTCACAACTTACTTACATCAAACATTTCTACTCACAACTGCTATGTACAGAGTCACGCCACACACACACTTATATAAATTAGATCCACATTACCATTACAACAAGCTTGTCAATTCAGAATGGTGGGCCCTTGTCGTGCTAACACGGAAGCTTAGAGAAAACTCACACGACAAAAATTTTTATGGAACATATGGAATCAATGAATTTAATGTCATATTAATTCTTCAACAAGTATGTTTACAGAACGAGTCTGTTCAAAAATCCAATCTGCAACATAACAATGTATATCCTTCTTTACTTTCTACTTACTTTCTATCATCTACACAACAAACCTTTTAAATTAGGTTAGTCGTTATAACCAAGGTCTGAGGATAATTATTAAATTTTCTCAAAACATTACAATTGGTGAATCATGTCATATATCAAGGAATGTAATTCACCCTCATGACATGAATTCCATGAGTGATGTATTCTATCGTGATCTCCAAACTACCAAAGGATACTTCCATCAAACCAATTTCTTGAAATCATCACCAACATACTCATTCAAAAATGTTACTCTTGTAGATAGGGGTTTAGTACCGGACTAGCATAGTAATACAGTTGGGTATCGGACCAATGTAGAGATGGTACTAGAATAGGCACAGAGATGGTACCGGAATAAGGGAAGAGTTGGTACCGGAATAGGCATAGAGATGGTACCAGAATAACGCAAAGTACCCGATCAGGGGGAGAGATGGCACTAAAATAACGTAGATTACCGGATCAGGCATAGTACCAGATCAGACAGAGTACCAGTTCAGGTAGAGTACTGGATCAGGCAGAGTACCGGATCAGGTGGAGTACCAGAATAGGTTTTTGCAGTACTGGATGAAGCGATGGATTGTCATGAATATTCTTAGTAATAGTCAAAGTAATTAGGAGTATAATAATCATTAATTATTTAATTCTAACAATTGATAAACCATATAAATCATGAATAAATGAATATTACCTCATGTACAAAACAATTGTTAAATGACGTGTATGTTGAGGAAAATAGGAAGAAAGTGCATATGTATGAGGAAAAATTGGTTAGGATATGGGACAAGATAAGTAAATTAGAGGTGACAAAATGAGGCTCAACATTTCCCCCATGCCTTATCCATTGCATGTCCTCATGCAACAATGACCTTCAAAATTTCAAAATTGATGATACACCTCACTCAATCAAGTATTCCCTGAAGTTCCACCTTTCTTCATCTCTTTAAATCTCACTCAATCATGAGTAATAGGATGATATGTATAATAGGGTGACATCATCCATACCTATCACTACAATGATCTGTATAATAGGGTAACATGATGGATGATGTCACTCATTCATGAGTAATAGATTAGATCTGTTAGTGATTTGATGTTAAGTCGTATCCAATCTATTGTGGATCATAGTTGGGAGAAAGGGATGGATGTGACTCTAATATGATTATAGGATAGTGGCCAAGAGTTTTCATAACGACTTTGACTAATAGGCCCCCTGGCTAGATGAGATTTAAAATAAAAGTGATATAAGCATAGTTTAGATCTCATTTGAAGAGAGGAACACATAAAAGAATACATCCCAAGATGATTAACTCGTTTCTTATCCAATATTTTAGACATGAAGTTCTTCTTTCTTAGGTAAGGTGAATTACATATATTGAGGGTCCCACTTTCATGAAAACCTATTTATTTTAAATATATAACCTTAAATTGGATACTTGAAAGTTCTTAAGAACATCATCTGAGAGATATAAATGTTATCTCCTAGCCTTGATTTGATAATGATTGCTTCAGAATGAGACCCAAGGGTTTTTGTTCAGTTTTAGGTGTGCCACTATATGTTTTTCAACTCCCTTTACCTGGCATATCCCCACTTCCAGCAGACCTGTTCAGTAACTCTATGGGTTTAGCATGGCCCCATTGCCATCAGACCTGTTCAGTACCTCGATGGGTTTACTTGTACTTCTTGATACTTCTTTTTTATTATATTACTCAAAAGATTTACAATTGTGTATATTGTTCATTGACAGTTTTAGAGTATAAGGGAGGTGGTACAAGAGTGTTTTAGAGTTATTAGGCACATAATTAAATGCTTTCAATTATCCCAAGGGTGAAATCATCCACATTAGACTTAAATCTCATCTATCCAATGTATAATGGAACATCTCAGATAATGACTAAGATATCCCTCTAGTTAATCCTATTAGGTTTCTCATGAAAGTTCATTGAGGTTTTGCAAGGGAGGTCCACCACATGAGGTTTTCATCAATACCTCCGAAGGGAAACTTGTAAAGATAAACTTGGATAAGAACTTGTTAAATCAACTACGTTATTATTAGATATAATGGTGCCACCACTTTTCAATAGATATTTCAACTGTTAATCGCTTTTTTCTTAATGATGAGGTAATAAGACAGGTGCACCCATTATCATATAGAGTTAAATGTGAAAATATTTCCTTAAAGGATAGTAAGGATGATTCATTTAGGGTGAGTGTAACAATGTAGGAGGAAGATGTATATGAGAGTAAAGAACAATTCAACACAAAACATAAATGATCCTTGATAGAAAGAACATGAAAAGATTAGCTCATACCTCCAATTACCTGAAGTGAAAACAATGTTAAGCACATGACATAGATCATATCACTTTGGCATCAGTACCAGATAAGTAACATAATAGGTTTCTGCAATACCAGAACAGATAGTACTGGAACAGGATAGTACCAGAACAAAATTTTGCAGTACTAGAATAGAGCAATACTGGAATAGAACGGTACCAGAACAAAATTTTGAAGTACCGGAATAGAGCAGTAACGAAAAAAAATTCGGCAGTACTGGAACAGAGCAGTACCAGAACAAAAAATGAAAATAAGTAAAAGGGGGCAGAAACATAGTGACCCAGGATGGATTATTTTTTCTCATTCATGACAACAACCACTTCACAAAGGAATTCAGTGATAATAGGATGGATGCATTGGTAATATTAGCAAACAAGAGTGGAATGCACATGGATGTTTCACTTGAAGAAATAATGATGGTGATATCGATAGCTTAATATCGACACTGTACATCAAAATAACTAAACATTTTAGCACATCATTTATACAATCCTTAATGGAAAGAATGTAATAAACAACTCATACCTCCATTATCTATAACAAGAAAGAAAATGTAGCTGGGCAACCTCCTTTTGAGATGTATAAACCTCCTCTTTTTGGAACCAAACTAACCATTTATTTTATTGCCACTTCCATTTTATTAGAAAATAAACCTAACTACTACTATCCCAGCGACCACTTTTCCCCCATGCTTGAGGTTTTGCATGGCCTCATGAAAAAAATGTGAGATGCTAAAAAAAGAATGCTCAGAGGGTTGCAAACATCTGTTAAAAAAAACAAATAGAACTAATTAAAATTAGATTTTTATTCATGCTTACAAATAGAAAATTCAGGGAAAATGTCAAAAGTTGAATTATTGGTTATGAATACAATAGTTTGGAATTAACATTCAGTTTTAATTTCTATTAAAAATATCACTTAATCGGTCATCCTTTTGTAACAGTGGTCTTAAAATAAATAGGTAATGATAAAGAATGAATGCATCTTTTTTACAACTTAAGGAAAAAGAAGAAATTTGAAGAAATAGGTCATGAAGCACTCCCTTAAGTGTTATCTCTCGTTGACAAGGATAACTTCTCTGATTTTGAAACCATTCCCGTATTATGTGTGCATTCGTAGGATGAAGATATTACCTTCTCATAAAATTCCAAACAAGATTATCATAACTTTTAGAAAGAAATATACTATAGGAACAAAAGATCTTAAATTGATTGCTTTATTCACTTTTGACATTCCCATTTATGAAAAGTATGAAAGATATGTTGCATTGCACTTATGTGCAACATTGATTTATTTATTTACTTATCCTACTCTAATTGAACAAAATAAAATGTCCTTCAAGTATATTAATACTTCCAGTGAAGCCATGCACGTAATAGGGTTAGAAAGATATCCATACCCGAGTTTAAGAAATAATTTTTAATGCATACGAAAGTATGAAGGACCAACTACTTTGATGATGAGATCAAAAAATAATGAAAATTAAAAGAGTAGTGTGACCTAACAACTAATTGGAACCATCTTTCAATAGGATCAAGATATTCTCATTTCCCTTCTTTTTTTAGGTCACACAACATGTCCTCATTTTCCATGCTAGGCAGATTATCTTCTCCAAGATGATTGGTCTTTTGAGTACATACATGATCTGTTGAGAGGCATGCTAAGAACTCCTTAATATCAAGTTCCAATGGTTGCTCTCCATTTAATTTTATCCATTATTATTTAGTCTCCTCAACAAATTGACAATAGGAATCTGAAGGGAATTCTAATTCTTCATGTGGAGAGATAAATAAATTATTTACTGCTGTCAAGATATGCTCTTCCTGAGAGGCACATATCCCAACTGCTACTAGAATGTGAGAAAGTTCTTGGAGGAAAATTCTTCAAGATCTTGATCATCCTTGAATTACTCTAGATGGTTGATGATCCCTATCTCGCAACACAAATTAGTACTCGAAGGTTCTTACAACACCCCAAAAATGATTTATCATCAAAGATCTGAATTTTAAAACTATTTTCAAAAATAAAACACAACAAACTTGAACTCCTTGCATTATTGGGACAATGTTGTCACTAGGTTATCGGTTTGCACAAGTTATATCATCATAAATAAAAATAAATTTGCATTAATAAAAACACACTTTTGCATAAAATAAGGAAAAACATATTTGCATTAAAATAAAAACACGTTTGCATGAAAGGGAGAGGACAACCTAACTTTGGAGAAACCCCACTAAATTGGATGTATGAGCTCTTCCCTCATGTCTTACCTTCTTCTCTCCACCCTTAGGTCATCCATAAAATCAATTCAAAACCATTAAATAAATCTAATTCAAATACTACCTATTATCATTTACAAGTCCCCAACAACGATGCAAAAATGTTGGTGCAATTATATGCATAATATATTACAAAACATAAATTATCGACCAGGATTCATAACCAATAGAGTTGTTACACTATATGTGTCAGAAACAGGTGGTTTATCTATGTCTGATGAGTATAGAAATAATTAATAACACTTCAAAACACACACTTTGTTTTGCAATCCTTACTCTATGTTTTACACACTACGCAGAAATTAAAGAAAAAAATTCAAAGAAAAGACTTTAGATAACATGCAGTCTAATGGCCCTCTTACAGGCAACAAGATTGTCCATTTACTAGATCATGAAGGTGAAAGATGGATTTTGATCTTACCCCTGAAATCACTCACTTCAATATCAACTTACAAGTTTTCTAGTTCTACACACTCTTCAAATCAAAAAGGAAATTCAATGCAACTTGGAAATTCTGAAAAGTTACTTTATTTATACACAGGAAACAAAGGTTTTAATGATATATTCCATTTGTTGGCTCATGTAATGCGAAGGATGGACTCTCAAATTGTTCTTATACTTCCACACTTTGCAAGATAAAAGATGAGATTAAAATAACACAATTTAGAAATAAATGATCACACACATAAATCATACATGTTCACACACATAAATTATAAATGATTATAAAGATACCACTAGATTATTGTTCACATATTTTGATGCATCCACACTTAGATTATATTATAAATCACAACTTACTTACATCAAACATTTCTACTCACAAGTGCTATGCACAGACTCAAACCACAGACACACTTACAGAAATTAGATCCACATTACCATTACAACAATCTTGCCAAGTCAGAACTATGGGCCCTTGCCATGCCAACAGGGAAGCTTAGAGAAAAATCACATAACAATAAAATTTACAAAACACATGGAATCGATGAATTTAAATTCATATTAATTCTTCAACAAGTACATTTACAAAAGGATTATGTTCATAAATCTAATTTTCTACATAACAGTGTATATCCTTCTCTACTTGCTACTTACTTTCTATCATCTTCACAACAACCCTTTTAAAGCAAGTTAGTCGTTATAACCAAGGTCTGAGGATAATTATCAAATGCATTCAAAATATTACAATTGGTGAATCATGTCATATATAAAGGAACAAAATTCATCTTCATGACACAAAGTGCATGACTGGTGAAGTCTATCGTGATCTCAAAACTATCCAAGGATACTTCCATCCAACTAATTTCTTGAAATCATCACCATCATACTCGTTCAAAAATGTTAATCCTATAGACAGGGGTTTAGTAGCTGATTAGAACAGTAATAGAGCTGGGTACCAAACCAGCGCAGAGCTGGTACCAGAATAGTTGCAGAGATGGTACCAGAACAGGTGCGGAGTTGGTACCAGGATAATGCAGAGTACTAGATCAGGTGGAGATCTAGTACCATAATAACATGGAGTACCAGATCAGGCAGAGTACAGGATCAGGCGGAGTACCAGATCAGGCAGAGTACCGGATCAGGCGAAGTACTAGAATAGGTTGTTGTAGTATTGGATGAAGCGATGCCTTGTCATGAAGCTTCTTAGTAATATTCAAAGTAATTAGGAGCATAATAATCATTAATTCTTCAACTCTAACCATTGATAAACCACACAAATCATGACTAAATGAATACTACCTCATGTACAAAACAATTGTTAAATGACATGTTTGTTGAGGAAAATAGGCAGAGACTGCATATGGATGAGGCAACAATGATTATGATATGGGACAAGATAACACAACTGGAGGTGATAAAAATGAGGCTCAATACTCAAGTTGGATAGGTGAAAACAAAGTTTCAAATTAGGCTATGTAATCTAGGTTCAAGTTTAAGCATATGTTAGGTCATTAACCACACAAATTAATTTTCAATATATCCTAGGCATTAAGAACCAAGGAGGCTGCACTAGGGGATATCCATATGCATAGATAAGTGGAGACCACCTGAGATAATGAAAGCTTGATGAAGGGCCTATTTGAATAGTGGATCCTTCTAGTCCTAGAAGGGATCAATGATCCATATTTTATGAGTAGAACGAAATGAATACATATTATTATTAAAATATTTTTAACACAAAATAACAGATATACAATAAATTGGTTTCTATTCAATAAGGAAATAAGATGAAACTGTAAAATGCAGCGAAGAACAAACTTGTCGAAATGGTGGCGGCTTATCTTTGATAAGAGATGTGACAGCTACGCTCATTCACAATAATATGAGTACAATTAGGATTTGAAATCATTTCTATGATAAACATGAAGTCCAAAACCCTAGACATCTAAAACCTAACCCTAATATATGAAGCACCAAAAGTCATGTGGGCCCCGTTAGGGTAAACTAGTACATCAACTTCCTAGGGTCGTAACTTTTTCATACGAACTTTGTTTTAGGCGCATGATATCCTGTTGGAAATTTTTAGGTGCATGATAGCCTGTCTATATTCTAACTATGGTGAGCCCTAAATAAATTATTTACGGCCTCAAAATGGCCCCGGAAGTGGGGGACCCAAAAACTAGGAAAAAACTGCCAAACTGGAAAACTACCAAAATGAACCAGTTGGAATAGGTGGGAGGCCACTGAAATCCATTTGGATCAATCCTCCCCCCTTAGGAATCAATGGTATTCATTTCATTCAACTCCCCCATCATATGAATAAATTTCTGCTGAATTTGGCCCCGGGTGAGCCACTTGCCTTGATGCAAGAACTACCTTGCTTTGACAACTCAATAAAACCAGATCCATTGTTTTTGAGTCACCTTGACCTTTGTGTTGAAAATTTGATCATTGGATGCATGTTACATGCAGTCAGGGTGTCCGCAGGGGGTACTGCAACATCCATGGGATCCAATCATTTAAATCCCAACCCCACCTGAGAGGGGTTGTGGTCGGTTGAGCTATCTAGGGCTTGGTTGTAGCTATGTTGAACATAGGGAGGAATCTCATCCCATGTGAGGGGGTTCTTGGAATTGTACATGCACAGGATATACATGATCATTCGGTTGATGACTGTTGGCCCTTGGTTATGAAAGGAAGCGAATATCGAGGAAGAAAAGGTCAAACGCAAACTGTGCAGGAGACACATTGAATGTCACTGGGTCAAAGTAAGCAAAAGAGTAGAAAATCCGGAGAGAATTACGTGGAAGAAATCCGTTAGAGGAGGAGATTGTGGATGATAGATAAAAAATAAAGGTGGATCGAGGAAAACTCATCAAGAAAATAAATCCATCATTGGATGCTTTGGAGCACCGTAAGAAAACGAAGGAAAGAAAGGCTGGTGAAGCCCTGAAAAGGCGAGTCAAGTTGACCTAGGGTTTTGGTATCTAGGGTTTTGGCGCCTAGGTTTCGACCTAAGGCTATCGGTGAGGGATTGTAATGTATAAATGAAGGTCAAGAGGACCTGGGTGGAGTTAGTAAGTTGGTAGTTGTTAGTACTAGAGTTGGGCATTGATATTGATTGTTATTGGTGGAGAGGTTATTATTGTGAGAGAAGGGAGTGTTGAGAATGAGAGCCTTTTGGTATTGTAAGATCTTCAGTTGGGTGCGAACATCAAGTCCTACAGCTAGGTGTGCAGGAAGGAGGGAGGCAAAGAGAAGAAGAGAGAAGATCTGTTGACTAAGAGCACAGATCATAACTGTAAGATTTATCTTAATATATCATAAGCATAGTTATGTGGACGTAGACCTAGAGAGAGGGTGAACCACAAATATTTTGTGTCGTATGTGTGATTGATGCTTGGATCTCTACCATTTTTATACTGTTATATAGTTGCGCAGAGTAGATCTAGCTGCTAAGAGATATATGAATGTTGCCTTGTTGTTGTATCAAGTTCTACTTGATATTCCCCTGGTTGTAGACATCTCTGTCCTACAACCCCCCTCTTAGATTCTTTGAGTGAGACTGCATCTGCTTCAAAGGTGTTGTCAAAAGGTCCAGTAGCTAGGGCTTGTTGGTGTGCTCTTGGAGTGAACCCTAGGTCTTCCCCTGTGCCAAGAAATGGTTCCGTTGTCGAGACAGGGATCTCTGTAAGGGAATGTCAAGGTGGTTCCCATCGAAGACAAAGATTCAAAAGTGGATAGAGGATCAAGAGAGGGACTTCGTTGAATCCCAGAACAAGAACCCTAAACCGAGTACTGAATATTGGCTACAAAGATACATCTTTACTGAAATTCACGAGATCTTATTTGGGGGAATCCACCAGGAGTTGTTTGAGTGGTTGTCTAGGTTAGCTGACACCCAGTTCGAGATCAGATCTACACCTCCTATGGCATGGACATTGGAGTTGATTAAGAAGGTCAAGAGAGTCGATAATGTTGTATCAACAGTTGTAGATCATTGGTTCGATAGTACCATTGGAGGGTATATCACCGAATTTGTTATTTATAGGGTAGAATCATATAGCCATACCGAGAGATACTTCTTCAAAGGACCTAGAGGGAAATTTTTACAATTTATGAAGCTAAGAATTAAGATGTTTCTGCATGAAAAAAATGTTTTAAAGATACAGTAGATTGGTTGGATCCGAAAAGGCTAATGTTCAGAAATCAAGACAACGACAGTGACATAGAAGTTGGATATATGCGCAGTGGAAGAATATTCAAAGCGGTTCACCTTGAGAACTTTCTTAAGCAAAACTACAGAGAAGATATGTATGAGTCAACATTGATTATGATATGGGACAAGATAACTCAACTGGAGGTGACAAAAATGAGGCTCAATAGTCAAGTTGGCTAGGTGAAAACAAAGTTTTAAATTAGGCTAGGTAATCTAGGTTCAAGTTTAAGCATATGTTAGGTCATTAACCACAAAAATTAATTTTCAATATATCCTAGGCATTGAGAACCAAAGAGGTTGCACTAGGGGATATCCATATGCATAGATAAGTGGAGACCTACTGAGATAATGAAAGCTTAATGAAGGGCCTATTTGAATAGTGGATCCTTATAGTCCTAGAAGGGATCAATGATCCATATTTTATGAGTAGAATGAAATGAATACATATTATTATTAAAATATTTTTAACACAAAATAACAGATATAGAATAAAATTGGTTTCTATTCAATAAGGAAATAAGCTGAAACTGTAAAATGCAGTGAAGAACAAACTTGTCGGAATCGTGGCAGCTTATATTTGATAAGAGATGTGACGAATGTGCTCATTCACAATAATATGAGTAAAATTAGGATTTGAAATCATTTCAAGAATAAACATGAAGTCCAAAACACTAGACATCTAAAACCTAACCCTAATATATGAAGCACCAAAAGTCATGTGGGCCCCGTTAGGGTAAACTAGTACATCAACTTCTAGGGTCGTAACTTTTGCATACGATATTTGTTTTAGGTGCATGATATCCTGTTGGAAAGTTTTAGGTGCATGATAGCCTGTCTATATTCTAACTGTGCTGAGCCCTAAAAAAATTATTTACGGCCTCAAAATGGCCCCGAAAGTGGGGGACCCAAAAACTGGGAAAAAAATGCCAAACTGGAAAACTACCAAAATGAACCAGTTGGAATAGGTGGGCGGCCACTGAAATCCATTTGGATCAATCCTCCCCCCTTAGGAATAAATGGTATTCATTGCATTCAACTCCCCCATCATATGAATAAATTTCTGTTGAATTTGGCTACGGGTGAGCCACTTGCCTTGATGCAAGAACTACCTTGCTTGGACAACTCAATAAAACCAGATCCTTTGTTTTCGAGTCACCTTGACCTTTGTGTTGAAAATTTGATCACTGGATGCATGTTACATGCACTCAAGGTGTCCGCAGGGGGTACTGCAACATCCATGGGACCCAATTGTTTAAATCCCAACCCCACCTGAAAGGGGTTGTGGTTGGTTGAGCTATGTAGGGCTTGGTTGTAGCTATGTTGAACATAGGGAGGAATCTCATCCCATGTGAAGGGGTGCTTGGAATTGTACATGCAAAGGATATACATGATCATTCAATTGATGATTGTTGGCCCTTTGTTATGAAAGGAAGCGAAGATCGAGGAATAAAAGGTCAAACACGAACTGCATGGGAGACACAGTGACTGTCACTGGGTTGAAGTAAGCAAAAGAGAAGAAAATCCAGAGAGAAGTATGTGGAAGAAATCC
>ML823479.1:42273-57164 GCA_009831015.1 Picea engelmannii
ATCAGAACTGTAAGATTTATCTTAATATATCATAAGCACAATTATGTGGACGTAGCCCTAGACAGAGGGTGAACCACGTATATTTTGTGTCGTATGTGTGATTGATGCTTGGATCTCTACCATTTTTATACTGTTATATAGTTGCGCAGAGTAGATCTAGCTGCTAAGAGATATATGAATGTTGTGTTGTTGTTGTATCAAGTTCTACTTGATATTCCCCTGGTTGTAGACATCTTTGTCCTACAACCCCCCTCTTAGCTTCTTTGAGTGAGACCGCATCTACTTCGAAGGTGTTGTCGAAAGGGCTAGTAGCTAGGGCCTGTTGGTGTGCTCTTGGAGTGAACCCTGGGTCTTCCCCTCTGCCAACAAATGGTTCTATTGTAGAGACAGGGATCTCTGTAAGGGAATGTCAAGGTGGTTCCCATCGAAGACAAAGATTCAAAAGTGGATAGAGGATCAAGAGAGGGACTTCATTGAATCCCAGAACAAGAACCCTAAACTGAGTACTAAATATTGGCTACAAAGATACACCTTTACCGAAATTCATGAGATCTTCTTTGGGGGAATCCACCAGGAGTTGTTTGAGTAGTTGGCAAGGTTAGCCAACACCCAGTTCAAGATCAGATCTAGACCTCCTATGGCCTGGACGTCGGAGTTGATTAAGAAGGTCAAGAGAGTCGATAATGTTGTATCAAGGGTTGTAGATCATTGGTTCGATAGTACCATTGGAGGGTATATCACTGAATTTGTTGTTTATAGGGTAGAATCATATAGCCAGGCCGAGAGATACTTCTTCAAAGGACCTAGAGGGAAATTTTTACAATTTCTGAAGCTAAGAATCAAGATGTTGTTGCATGAAAAAAGCATCTTAAAGATACAGTAGATTGGTTGGATCCGAAAAGGCTAATGTTTAGAAATTCAGACAGCGACAGTGAAACAGAAGCTGGATATATGCGTAGTGGAAGAATATTCAGAGGGGTTCACCTTGAGAACCTACTTAATAAAAACTATAGAGAAGAGGGTTTCTATAGTGGAGAAGTGGTAGATATGACAAACGAAGAACATTCAAAACCCACCAGAGCAGAGGAAGAGGAAGTTGAAGAACTTCGCCAGAACGAGACAGAAACATCAGGAACCATGTAGACCAATGAAGTAAGTAATATCAATCCCTCTATTAGTTTTGAAATTCTAAGTAATCAGAGTATTCCAAACCAACAGAGTTTTCAGAGTACTGTTACTAATATTTCAACATCTACTCAGACAGGAAGCCTAGGAATCTCTATGCCAGATGAGATGAGGCTCCCTATCTTCAAGGGAGATGGATCTGAGGATCCTGATCAACATTGGTTCCTATGTGAGGCCGTGTGGAATATTAAAAGTATCACTGACGAAGCCATCAAGAGAACCCAGTTCAGCACTACGCTAAGGGACTGCGCGCTAAGTTGGTACATGAAACTTTTCCAAGGACTTGCGTAGCCTAAGCCACTGAACGAGATCAAGAATGCGTTGATTGCAAATTTTAATAAACCTAATTTGGAGTCACAATGTATTACAGAGCTAAAAGAGATCAAACAAAAGGTAGCAGAACTTGTTTGGGAGTTCAACCAAATATTCAAGACCCTAACAGACCGATTAACTTTTCAGATCCCTGATGAACAGAACAAAGAATGGTTCATCACGGCACTATTAACACAAATCATAATCCCTTTAATGCATCAGAATATTGCATCGCAGGTAGAATCTTTGGAGATCGCCATGAATCTCGAATCAACATCTATGGGAGAGTCTAGCTCAGACATGAGCCAGATCCTGAGCCAGCTGACTAGTTTGTCTCTGTAGGTCAAGGATATGAAGAAGGACAAGGGAAAGGACAAAAGAGAATATATCTCGTGTGTAAGATGCATATCTGAAGGTCATGATAAGGAACATTGTCCCCTATTTCATGAGTATTTGGCCTCAGGAGCATCGATCCCCTTGAAGCAAGTTAACCTGCCTTGGTGTGATGTATGCAGAAATATGCATTGCCCAGGTGAGTTTTATTTCATGAAAAAGTATCTTCAGACACCCACAAACTTGTATTGCACATTCTGTAAATTAGTGGGGCATGATGATCTATATTGTAGATCTTACAATCTCATGCATGAGAGGTCGAGGGGCATATACAAGATTCAAGGTGAAGTACAACAAGAAGGAAACACTCTACAGTACAACTCTCCGGGTAGAGGAAACTTCAATCCTCATGGTGGATACAGAGGACGAGGATGAGGAGGAGGTATGGGTCGAGGCCGAGGACAAATAATCTGTTACAACTATCCATAGCCAGGAAATTTGGCAAGGGATTGTTAGAATCCTTTCACAACCTATAGTTATTGCAATTCCTTCAAGCATGTCGTTGAGGACTGCCCCTTGTTGCTAGCTAAGCTTCAGGAAAGACGAGGACCTTAGAAAAACCCACAAGTGCAACTGATATATGTTGAACTGCGTGAAGAAGACCCTAGATTCATTGTTATCAGTCAAGGAGGTGCTACTACAGAAGAAGACAGAGCAACCCAAGGAAGGACAAAAGATGACCATGGAATCAGGAACGCTACATAAAAGACCCCAACATTCGATGCTAAGAAAGAAAGACATATATTTGAGGAGGCAAGAAAAGAGTTCAAAGGAGATCAAGGGTCTTCATCAAAGAAACAACCAGAAATGAAAGAATATGGCATGCCTCAAGCATTTGATCCATCTACATCACCAACAAATGGGAAAGAGGTAAGCAAACTCATGGAATTTTTGTGCACTTGTGTTAAGTTGATTCAAGATAAAAGCGTTGTACAAGAATTACAAGATTTAATCAAGCGGTATGAGATAGGAATGATAGACCCCTTACTAAATAGGGCAGTACACCAGATTGGCAAGAAGATAAGAGAAAATAAAGAATTACACCTGAAAGCTCAAATAGGAGAATATGATATATACTAGGTGGTCCTCGACTTAGGGTTGGAGGTCAATGTCATGATGAAGAAAACTTGGGCACTAATAGGAAAACCAAAGTTGATCTATTCCCCTATCAGGCTTAGAATGGCTAATCAGTAAGCTGTCAGCCCATTTGGACGATTGGAGCATGTCCCTATGGACATCAATGGAGTTAGGATCTTTGCAGATTTTGAGGTAATTGAAATTGTTGATGATAGTTGCCCTTACCCTGCATTGCTAGGAATTGATTGGGCCTTCGGAAATTCTACTGTTGTTGATTTAAAGAAAATACACATGAAATTTGATAGAGATGACCTTAGGGTCATTTCACCCTTAGACCCATATGAGGGTCCACAATATACATAGCTCATCAAAGAAGAAGACCATGCATATGAGATGGAAAATATATATAAGCTAACAGCCAGACAACAGGATTATATCAACCCTACTACCAATGGAAATCTAAGTTCACGAAGTGATAGCACGTGTTCATCAGATTCAGAAGAAGTGTTGGAGAACTGGTATAACCAGATGTATGAAGTATCCACAAGGAGATGTCCTTGACTGACCAGAGAAGTTCGTTGGATTGGTACCACAATGAGTAACTTGCCTACCTTTGATGGTTTGAACCATTTAGAAGCCTTCCTCTCAGAGTTTGAAACAAGTGTACCAGCACAACATAGGTTGTTGGCTATGGATGAGGCCCTGAAAGATACACCAGCAATATGGTGGGGGATGCACAAAGCAAACATCATAGACTGGACACAATGTCGAACATTGATGACAGTGCGGTTCTCCGCACAAGTAGGAAGTTGCAAAGTGAGGTACATAGGTTGAAGTTTCCCATAGGACCATGTGCAAAGCTACGAAGAATCCTGGAGCAATATTCCTCGAGAACAATGGGTGCATAGATTCATTACCACGTTGAACATGATCCCTATCAATTGGTACCTTCAAGCGGAGCTGCACCTCATCACTTCAGATTGGGAAGGTATGATCCATAATTTTGTAACCACCTTTTTATTTGAAAGTGAATTTCCTTTAGTAGATCAAGCACTACAGATTGTGAGGTAGAAAGTATTTAAGGAGGCATCTAGCCTCTCTTTGGAGAAAGAAGAGGATGAATGGACTGCGCCATTCTAGAAACTACAAGGATGTTACAACATTAATGCCGACACAAATGACAATTTGAGGAAGCTAAACATCATTGAGACAGAAGGCCACAGAGATGTGGAAGGAATAGGAGTTGAGGTGCCATTCATTAGACAACCAATCAAGATAAAGAAAGTCAATATTGGGATAGAGGAGACACCAAAGCTTGCCAATGTCATAGATTATTGGGATGCTACTACCATTGACAAGATTACAGAGTTAATAAACGAATATCAGGACTTGCTCCTGACAAATTTCACTGATATGAAGGGAATCAAAGGACCTATGGGTGAGATGAGAATACATTTGAAACCAGATGTAAATACAGTCAAGCAAAAACCCTATATATTGAACCCGAAATACAAGGAAAAAGTGAAGATTGAGCTCGACAGAATGTTAGAAGCAGGGATTATTGAACCTGTCAAAGAGTCGGAATGGATCAGCCCTATGGTGGTGCAAGACAAGAAGACAGGCAAGATCAGAATCTGTGTAGATCTCAGGAAGTTGAATGATGCTTGTTTGCATGATCCTTTCCCTACACCATTCACAGACGAAGTGTTGGATAATGTGGGAGGCCAGGAAGTATATTCTTTACAGATGGATTTTTAAGATACCATCAGATTTGCATCGCCAAGGAGGACCGCCACAAGACCACATTTTCCACAGAATGGGGATCCTACCAATACAAAGTGATTCCATTTGGACTGAAGAATGCCCCAACCATATTCTGCAAGGTGGTGGTTGAAGTGTTCAAAGATTTTTTGCATAAATTTTTAGAAGCCTATTTTGATGACTGGATTGTTTTTAGTTTGCTAAAAAATCATATTGAATGTCTAAGACTAATGTTGGACAAATGCAGACAGTGTCAAATTGATTTAAATTTGAATAAGTGCATCTTATTCTCACCTTTTGGAGTATTATTAGGACATATTGTATGCAAGCAGAGATTGTTGGTTGATCCATCAAAAATTTCAATTATAGTCAACTTACCACCTCCTACTTCAGTCAAACAACTGCGCACTATGCTAGGACACACTATGTATTATAGGAAATTTATCAAAGGATATGATCAAATTACTATGCCAATGGAGAAGTTATTAAAGAAAGACTGTCAGTTTGGTTGGACAAACGAATTCCAATAGAGCTTCGATACACTGAAACAGAAGATGGTTACAACACCCATTTTGGTTTTCCCAGATTGGAGCAAAGAATTCCATGTGCATGTCGATATGTATTCTATTGCATTAGGAGCAGTACTGGCACAACCTGGAGAAGGGGACATCGACCATCCATTATCATTTTCTAGCAGAAAGCTATCTGCAGCTGAAATCAATTACACTACTACAAAGAGAGAAGGTCTAGCCATGGTGTATGCGTTGTAAAAAATTTTCCACTACTTATTGAGAGGACACTTTAAAATGTTTATTGATCACTCCGCGTTGAAGTACCTAGTAAACAAGCCAGTGTTGGGGGGGCGAATATGCATATGGCTTCTCTTGTTTCAAGAATATGATTTTGAGATCATAGTTAAGTCGGGAAGAATGAAAAAGGGACCTAACCACCTGTCAAGGTTGGAACATGGAAAAGAACTCACCAGTCTGGAAGATACACTACTAGATGCACAATTGCTCGCCATTAGGAAGATGGATGACCACTTTGCAGACATAGTCTGATTCCTATCAATAGAAATGGCTCCAAGTGAGTATACACTTCCTTAGAAGGAATAGCTAGTGGTGCGTTGTAGACTTTTCACTAATAGTTGGTCAGCTATATAAGATGGGACCTCATGAGATACTAAGAAGATGTGTGATGGAGGAAGAGTGCCCATTGATCCTCGTAGAAGCTCATCAAGGCATTGTAGGACGACATTAAGAAGGGAAAGAAACTGCGCAGAAGGTTCTACAAGATGGCCTTTGGTGGCCTACGTTACACAGATATGCTAAAGAGTATGCCAGAGAGTTGGAAAACCATGCCGAAGAGATGAGATTCTATTAGCACCACATATGACCCTACAAGAATTTGAAAAGTGGTCCATTGACTTTGTGGGACCTATAAACCCACCAGGAAAGCGCACAGGTGCAAGGTACATTATCACTATGGAAAAATACTTGACTAGATGGGCCAAAGCAAGAGTAGTCAAGGACTGTAGTGCAACTACAGCTGCGCATTTTATATTTGATGAAATAATAACCAGGTTTGGATGCCCTAAGGCTCTTATGAGTGATCAAGGTACACACTTCATCAATAAGACAGTTGAATCCATGACTGAAGAATTTGCAGTTCACGAAGAGTACACCTTACCATCCACAAGCAAACAGAACAATTGAAGAATTCAACAAAATCTTGGAGACAACATTGACAAAGATTTGCAGTGTGAACAAGGATGATTGGGATTTAAGAGTACCAGTCGTACTCCAGGCTTATAGAAATACTTGCAAGAAATTAACAATGCAAACCCCTTTCAAGTTGGTTTATGGTCTCGAAGTTATTGTCCCGATGGAGTACTTGGTACCAAACTTAAGAATTGATGCATTTACAGACATGGATGATACTAGCGCTATTCGTGAGAGGCTTGCCCAGTTGGTTGAACTAGATAAAGTCAGATTTATTGCAGGATTCCATCAGCAAGTTCAGAAGGAAAGAGAAAAGGCCTATCATGATAGGCACATCAAGAAGAAGGCATTTAAGCAAGGTGATTTAGTACTGGTGTATGCCAGTAAATTTATAAGACATCTAGGGAGGTTTAGAATGCATTGGCTTGGACCATATGAGATCGCCTATCTCAAAGAAGGAGGAGTTGCGTAGCTGAAGACACTAAAGGGATAATGGAAAGAAGGATTAGTGAATGGGAGTCGGCTAAATTTGTATTATGACAACCAGCTGCCTCGCAGCTCTCAGTAAAAGAAAGGAAGAAAAGGGTCTAGGTACCAGGTGCAGTTGAAACTGGGTACCAGACACAGAAAATACAATATGCACAAGGATGGGAAGGAGGCATAAAGCAGAAAACAAAGGATGCACTACAGAGTCCAAAGTCGAATTAAAACGGAAGGATCAGATCCGAAGTGCCTCGGGATGAGTCACAGGTGAGTGTTGGGGGCCTGTTGGCCCTTGGTTATGAAAGGAAGTGAAGATCGAGGAAGAAAAGGTCCAACACGAACTACACGAGAGACACAGTGATTGTCATTGGGTCGAAGTAAGCAAAAGAGAAGAAAAGTCGAAGCGAAGTATGGGGAAGCAAGTCGTTAGAGGAGGAGATCAAGGATGATAGATCAACAAGAAAGATGGATCGAGGAAAACTCAACAAGCAAAGAAAGCCATCAATGGATGCTTTGGAGAATTGCGCGAGAAGGAAGGAAAGACAGGTTGGAAAATCCCTGAAAAAGAGGTTCAAGTTGACCTAGAGTTTTAGCACCTAGGTTTCAATATAAGGCTGTCGGGGAGGGATTGTAATGTATAAATAAAGGTCAAGAGGACCTGGGTGGAGTTAGTAAGTTGGTAGTTGTCAGTACTAGAGTTGGGAATTAATATTGATTGTTGTTGGTGGAGACGCTATTGTACTATGAGAGAAGGGAGTGTTGAGAGTGAGAGCCTTCTGGTGTTGTAAGATCTTTAGCTGGGTGTGAAGATCAGGTCTTGCATTTGGGTGCACAGGAAGGAGGGAGACAGAGAGAAGAAGAGAGAATATCTGCTGACTAAGAGTGCAGATTAGAACTGTAAGTTTTATCTTAATATATCATAAGCACAGTTCTATGGACGTAGCCCTAGAGAGAGGGTGAGCCACGTATATTTTGTGTCATATGTATGATTGATGCTTACATCTCTGTCATTGTTATATTGTTATTTACATTATTGTGTTAGATCATATTTATAGTTGCACATAGTATATCTAGCTGCTAAGAGATATATGAATGTTTCCTTGTTGTTGTATCAAGTTCCACTTGATATTCCCCTGGTTGTAGACATCTCTTTCCTGCAACCCCCATCTTAGCTTCTTCGAGTGAGACTGCATCTACTTCGCAGGTCCTGCCAAAAGGGCCAGTAGCTAGGGCTTGTTAGTGCGCTCTTAGAGTGAACCATGGGTCTGCCTCTGTGCCAACATTGACCTGAGTTTTTCCATATGTATGAGGGTGGAAAGAAGTGGATTTGGTGATCTTGGTGTCCATCAGTAACCAGAGGCTCAACCGGAACTTTTTGAGGAATTGATTGTCCCGGTATGAGAAAATGGTTTGTGGGATTCCAAAATGTACCCATACATGTTCAAAGAAGAGCTTGGCAGTGGCCTCTATTGTGATTCTCTTTTTACAGGTGAAAATAATCACCATCTTGGAAAAGTAATCAACAACCACAAAAACACAATCATTTCCCCTCTTGGTGGACAGAAGGCCCAATATGTAGTCCATTGAGATGGATTCCCATGGCCTGTCAAGAGTAGGAAGAGGGATGTACATGCATTGTTTCTTAGTGGTTGGTTTGACAATAGCGCAGGAAGTGAAGGACCTGATATACTTTCCCACATCCTATTGATGTTTCGTCCAGTAGAAATGTTTCTGCATTACTGCCACTATATTTTCGATGCCAAAGTGGCATACAACTCGACTGTAGTGGGACTCCTAAATAAACTTTTATTTCTCTCTTGATCGAACAAATAGATGGAAAGTATGGCACAATAAATTGTCTTGAAGATGGAAATTAGTGACAACTGAGTTTGTTCCCAACATTTGTTAGGTGGTGGAAAAGTTTGGGTCTATCTCATATAGGTGGGGCAATCTGAAGGTATCGTGGCCACAAGATTCTATCATTGTGGTGAGTTCCCCGACTGGAGGTTGGCTCAGGAAATCAAGGACTCAGTTTGTACTCTCTAGTTTATACTTGATGTTGAGGTGGAACTATTGCAAGTACGTATACCACTTCTAATGGTGGCGATTCTGAATTTTTCCTTGTGTCTACATGAATTGCAGTGGATTATGATCATTGTGGATGAATGTCTCCTTCCCAAGAATCTAATGTCTCCACTAGCGGCAGTATTACAAAATGGAGTACATTTTTGTGTCGTAAGTAGGGTACTTACGGAAAACATATGATAGTGTCTCACTATGATAGGCCACGGGGTGGTTGTGTTGAGTTAGAATGATGCCCACAGCATAGTTTGAAGCATATGTCTCGACCTGAAAGGGTTACTACGAGTCCTATAATGAAATTATTGGCGATGAATAGAAGAACTTCTTCAAATCATCGAACACTTGTTGTTGGGATAGGCCCCACACAAATTTTTCCTTACCACCACCCGTGATTACTTGATTGAGGGCCCATGCAATATGAAAGAATCCCAACACCAACCTGTGATAGAAATTAGCAAGGCCCAAGAAGCTCTAAAGATCAGTGAGTTTGGTTGGGGCTGGCCAGTCACATATGACCTGGATCTTGGATGGATCCACATGTACACCATTTTGATCAATGATGTAGCCTAGGTAATGGACCGCGTCCATGCAAAAGGAGCATTTTTTCAGGCTATCATATAGCTTGTGCTACCGCAGGGTGTGAAAAACCTATTGAATATGTTTCAAGTGTTCCACCCAAGTCTTGTTGTAGATGAGGATGTCATCTAGATACACCACTACAAAAGTATTGGTGAATGGTCGTAGGATATCATCCATCATCTTCATGAAAGTTGTTGGAGAATTTGTCAAACCAAAGGGCATGACCAGCCATTCAAAAATACCTTCTTTTGACTTGAAGATGGTCTTCAATACATCTCTCTGTTCTATTTGGACCTTGTGGTAGCCATACTTGAGATCAATCTTGTTGAATTATTTATTCCCCATGAGTTGATCAAGGAGGTAGTTGATTCGGGGAATCAGGTACCGGTTCCTGACTGTAATTTTATTCATGGCCCGGTAATCAATGCAGACTCACTAGGTCCCTTCTTTATTCTGTACCAACACGATTGGGCTCCCACAAGGCGATGAGTTGAGATGGATGTGCCACTTGTGGAGAAGTTCTTGGATTTGTCACTTGATCTCCTCAATCTCTAACATAGATTGATCATAGACTGACCCATTGCGAAGTGATGCATTATGGGTTAGATCAATGGGAAGATTGACCTAACAATGCAAAGGTACCCTGATAGGTGAGGAGAGGATATATGAGTATTCATCCAAACCTTATCCACTTGGTTCTGTTGTGTCGAGAGGTCATTCGTGAATGCCCTAGATGTGGCTATGATCTTTTTCTCACCTTGAAAGAGAATCACGAAGAAGAAAAACGTCTCGTTATGAGGGATGACCTTCCTTCATTGCTTGGAAGATATCAAGGAGATAGAACTGGGTGGGACTACATTGAGTATCCCGTATAATTTCTTGTTCAAAGTAATAATAACATTGTGAGACTGAGACTCATATACAACATGATGTTTCCATAAATATGGTTGGCCCAAAAGAACATTACAAAATTTGAGAGGAGAACATTACAATACCTCATCTTTGAAGGGCTTGATGTCATATGATAGATGCCACTGTTGGTTGACATGGAGATCGCTTCCTTGGTGGAGCCATCCAATGTTGTAGGACTGCGGGTGAAGCATTATCGACAAGGCTATCCGCTTTATGACCTATTCTAAGATGAGTTTCTTCTGGCTATTGCTATAAATCATGAAGGGAAATGGGGTACCCTTGAACCACATCTTTGAATGAGAAAGACTCTCTCCTTCCTCTAGCTCATCTCATTCATCGAGATGGAGCTTAGTGGTAGCAATGATAGAACTGGGTTCCACATCAATGATCTTTCTCCCCCTTTTTGGTTCTGAATCAGTGTCAAACCTCGCATCTTATTTAGAGGCTTTTACCTCAGCCACGAGCGACTACTTTGAGTGGAAATCAATAGTGTTATGGTAGGGGATCTTATGTAAGTCACACCAATTCCTGGTATCTTTCTTTGTCTTTTTGTTGTCCATCTTTTCTTGCATCTTGGACTGGATTTCCTGAGGATTTCCATCTTTTTTGTATCCTTTGTTCTATGGGTTGGGGCATCCCTTTCCTTTCTTTTGTTGTGAGGGGTTCCCAAGCCCACATTTCTATTTCTTTTGTTTAAGCTTCTCCTTGATTTTGATAACATATCGGTAGGCCACTGATCCAAAAATGAAAGGTATTATAAACAACGTGACATTAACTTGGTGATCATGGATAATTAAAGAGTTCCTCCATCATTAAACATGCTTCAAATAAGAGAAGATAATAAAAAGAAGAAAGAGAAATAGACACAAGGAACTTGTTAACGGAGTTCACTAATGAGTGGCTACGTCTCTGAGTCTTCTTCCAAGTGTAGGACCACTTTATTGATCTTTAATGGTCAAGTTCTCTTTAAAATTTCTCTTTGTTGTTGCAAATAGGCTTATCATCTGTTGTACAAGACCTCATTTTTCAGATGCACATATGCCTGAACTATCTCCTCTCAAACCATGGCTCAATGCCCCTCAAAACATGAGAAATGGGCCATTAGTTCAAGCTTCTCTCACATTCCTTGCAACACAAAAGTAGCCTCACAAGTTCAAAGGGCCTGGTTTATATAGTTTTTAGGCTCAATAATGGAATCCCAACTTCCCACAAATATCTGGCCTCTTTTTGGGGCCAAATCCCCCTCCAGATGGCCAAAAAAACTTTAAAAAGGCCCAATTCTGGAAAAAACTATAAAAAATAAACCCACTTTGTTATAAAAATTAGAATAATCCCCTTAGTCTAGGCACTGGCCCTTTTGAATGGTCATATTGGCCATATGTCTGAGCTCCAGCCAAAAGGGCGTTAAGCGCTTAACCCCTTCATCTGCTCGGTCCCTGGTCACATGGCAGTGGATAGGAACAAGGGTCCGATCGGATGGGATAGCCCCCTGTCAACCGACTCTAGTCATTGGTATTTCCACCTAGTCATGTGGTATTGGTCGCTAGTCCGTCGAACTAGCCCCCGAGCCAGCGCCCTGATGGTCAATGTTCACAACACTGCAACAAAATCATAATTGGACTAGAGCTTAACAAGCCCTGCCCTCGTAGCCCATTGGTCACTGTTGTTTTCGAAGTCCCAAGAGCCCGTAAGGTCATGGGTTCAACCCTAGCCCTTGCCAAAAAATTTCATAGGTCATCATTGGCCATCTGTAGGGTGCCACATGATGACGCATGATTGGACCATGTCATCGTTCTACTTCCCAATCATCCGACCACCTGTCTGCCACATCCTCCATCATACAACCGAGTCACCTACCATGTGTTAGTTTGTACTGTCGCATGTCACTGCAACGCCATCGTGTCGTACTACCACGTGTCAGTCCGTACTACCACATGTCACTACCACATCATCTTGTCATACTACCATTCACATGCCATGTGTCACTACCACATCATCCTGATGAAATCATCATGACATCACATGTCTTATTGTTGACGTCAGCATTGACTTTGACTGTTGACATTTTGCCTATTTGGGAATTTTATCAGAACGTGATAACTTCTGCATACAGTGTATGTTTGAGGAAAACAATATATGGAAAAAATCAGTGTGATGAGACGGACAAAATGGCATTGGTTTCATTTGATTCTGAGAACTTTTATTTTTAAGCATTTTTCTGGACCTGAGAATCCTCCTGGATCAATCCTCCCCACTTGGAATCTTTTGGACCTCCAAAAGTCTGGTATCAGTTGGTAAATAAGTTAGGATACTTTGTGTTGACTTTTTCGGTCTCCATCCACCTGGCTTGACTTGGATTTGTGCTCTTCAATCCTACTCGAAGATACTCCACATCACCCTTGCGAGAAGTACAAACTCTTTTGTCCAAAATGGTGTCATCCTGCAACTCATTCATGTACTGAGGAGAAAATTCTTCTATGGAATGAATATAATCACTCCCTCCTTGATCCTTTATCATAGGAGGCTCATAAAACCTCACATTTTCCACATTTACAAATGAATAAATTTGGATGTATGGAGGCAATCATAAGCATAAAGCATTAGAACCAATTTTGCCTAAAATTTTGAAAGGACCATAGCGAATTGGTTTTAGATTTTTACCCGATCCTTGCAATTGTTCTTTGCTGATGTATAACTAGAATTGATCTCCCACTTTGAACTGATGATCAACTCGATGAATGTAATTTCTCTCCTTGTATTTGGCTTGGCTTTTCTCCAACTATTCATGTATTTCCTAATGAATCAACTAGATCTGTTCAATGAACTTTGTAGCCTTGTCCACATCACGGTGTTTGTCTAATGCAATGTCCTTTGCAAAGAAAAAATCAAAAGGATATTTTGGTAAGTATCCTAAACACGTTTCAAATCGAGTTCTCTGAGTAGAAGAATGTCTGGCTCGATTATACGCATGTTGCACATAACACAAATGCTCATCCCAAAGCTTAGGATGTTTGTTGCAATATGCCCGAAGTGGATGCACTACTATTTTTTTCACTAACTCTATATTCTCATCCATCTGTGGATGAAATGATGTGCTTTTCTTCATTCCGGTTTCCATGAGTTCCCACAAGCTTGACCAAAAATTCCCCATGAACCTGGAGTCTCGATCAGATACAATAGAAGTAGGTAACCCAAAATGAACCCATACATTTTCAAAGAACATTGGCGTTGTTTGTTCAACTGTGACTTGATTTTTACAAGGAATTACAACACATATATTTATGAACCTATCCAAAAATATGTACAAGTAATCATGACCTTTCCTAGACATAGGCAATCCCCCCACAAAATCAATAGATACACTTTCCCATGGTCTAGAAGGAATAAGAAGTGGAGTGTACAATCCTAACTTTTTGTTACTTGGTTTTCTTACTACACACATAGTACACCCTTTAACATACATGGATATTGTTTCATGCATTCGAGGCCACTAACAAAACCTTTTTAACTGAGAAATTATTTTGTCTACACCAATATTTCCTGCTATGAGTGAAGTATGTGCTTCCCTGATTACATGAACTCTTTCACTTTCTGGAATACATAACTGGCCCAAATGATACAAAAGTTTTTTTTTAATATGACAATTTAATTCTTCTCCTCTTTTATCATGATTTAATGTTGTGTAGACTTCATTAAAATCTTTGTCCTCAACATATTGTTCAATGTAACTTTCATGAGTAATTGAATTGTGCTTAAGGGTTGTAGCAATTGAACTAGAAGGTCTTTATAACATATCAACAACTTTATTATGAATTCTGTTATTATATATGATGACCAAATGAAACTGTTGTAAGAACACCATCCTATTGGAGTTACTTCACACACACCTAGGATTTATTTTTCCTAAGGTTATTCCTTGTTTATTAGTCATAATTAGTCATTATCCAAACTCCTATATTTTAGGGGAGAATATTCCACCTAGAGAATATTCTCTTTCACTTGACACTTCAATTTGACTAGTTGAGTTGAGATTAGATGTTGCATTGGTTATGTCACCATGCAACATTGGGATCATCACCAACTCACTACTCTTTGTTCAGTCAGTTAATTGAAGACTAGTTGACTAGTTAACTCAGTTAGGTGGCAGTTCAGTCTCATAACTGCCTGAGAGACTAGACTAGGTGGCAGTTTACTCTTGTAATTGCTGGTGTGTGTCCAAATCCATCTAGACCACCACTATGGATTATTAGTTACTCATGTATCCTATATCTATTGTAAATTATTCACTCTTTGAGTGTGGAATACGGTTAATGAGAATTCTTCCATTCTTTCTATCTTGATTCTTCTTTCTCAATTCCTCTCTGCAAATGTGTGTAGTATTTTCTA
>ML823479.1:58493-76820 GCA_009831015.1 Picea engelmannii
GTTTATTTCAGTGTATCTTTTGTATTTGGGTACCTAACATGGCCTTGTAGCCAGGACCCATTCTTTATTTTCACCATAGTGATGTTTAGGGGGAGTGTTGGAGTTACTTCACACACATCTAGGATTTATTTTTCCTAAGGTTATTCCTTTTTTACTAGTCATAATTAGTCATTATTCAGTCTCCTATATTTTAGGGGAGAATATTCCACCTGGAGAATATTCTCTTTCACTTGACACTTCAGTTTGACTAGTTGAGTTGAGTTTAGATGTTGCATTTGTTTTGTCACCATGCAACATTCATATCATCACCAACTCACTACTCTTTGTTCAGTTAGTTAATTGAAGACTAGTTGACTAGTTAACTCAGTTAGGTGGCAGTTCAGTCTCGTAACTGCCTGAGAGACTAGACTAGGTGGCAGTTTACACTTGTAATTGTCGGTGTGTGTCCAGATCCATCTAGACCACCACTATGGCTTCTTAGTTACTCATGTATCCTATATCTATTGTAAATTATTCACTCTTTGAGTGTGGAATACAGTTAATGAGAATTCTTCCATTCTTTCTATCTTGATTCTTCTTTCTCAATTCCTCTCTACAAATGTGTGTAGTATTTTCTAGCTAGATCTATTCTGTGCAGGTTCAACACATTTACACATCCATCTAAAATTCCTTGATTGTTGTAGCTTAGTTTGTGATTGTAGATACTATAATGGTTGGTGATCAATATGTATTAATGTTTCCTTTCCCATTAAGTAATGTTTCCACTTTTTAACACTTTGTACTAACACACACAATTCTTTAGCATAGTTTGGATAGTTAATTATTGGTGTAGTGAAGGTCGCAGAATGATAGCATATGGGATTTATGTGTTGCATCAACACTGCCCCCATGGCATAGTCACTTGCATCGATTTCAATTTCAAAAGAATGTTGGAGATCTGGAAATGCTAGAACAAGAGATGTACTAATATTCTCTTTCAAAGTGTCGAAAGCCTTTTGTTAGATTCCTCCCCACTAGAATACCCTTTTCACAGTCATCAAAGCATGTAAAGGAGTTGAAATTAGAGAGAAGTTTGCAATAAAATTCCTCCAATACTGTGTTTCCCCCAAGAAGGTTCTTACTTCAGTTACATTTTTAGGTCTTGGACAATTTATAATGACCTCAACTTTAGAGGGATCAATCTTAAGTTCTTCACCCCCTACAATATATCCCAAATATACCAAAGATGTTTTTCCAAATTCACATTTTGACAATTGTACAAAAAGTTTCTCTCTCTACAATTCTGAAAGTATCTTCCTAACATGATGGATATGATCTTCCCTAGTCCTACTGAAAATAAGAATATCATCTAAGTAGACTATTACAAAATCATCAATGAATGGACTGAATACATTGTTCATTACCCGCATAAAAGTAGCAGGTGCATTAATAAGCCCAAATGGCATCACTAACCATTTAAATAATTTTTGTTTTGTTTTAAAAGCAGTTTTCCATATATCCTATTCAACAACTCTGATTTGTTGGTAACCACTTCTTAAGTCTAACTTAGTAAAACATACCGCATTTTTCAATTGATCTAATAAGTCATCAATGTGAGGAAGAGGCTAATGGTTTTTTACCGTGATCTTGTTCAAGTCTCGGAAGTCCACACACATGCACCATGTGCCATCTTTCTTTGGAACTAGGATGATAGGTGACCCACATGGAGAAGCACTTGGTTTGATGACTCCTTGTTCAATCAACTCTTGTACCTTCTTATTTATCTTTTCATTTTCCAAAACTGATAACCTATACATTCTAATGTTAGGAAGAGGAACATCCTGTTGCAATTGTATCTCATGTTCAACTTGTCATTTAGGAGGTAACCCCTTAGGAATGTGAAAAAGATCATCATAGTCAGAAAAAAAAATCTAACTAATTCATATTTCAACTTGGTATCACAATATTGGAAAGCATCAAATCCATCAGTATCCTTTTCTTTTACGACCATTAGTAAATATATTTTATTGGCATTTACAATTATCTTCATTTGCCCTGAGTTGATTAGTGACAGATTCAATTTCTTCTGATGAGCCCTTACGACATGTTATTTTCCATCTTTAGTTAATTGATACTTATTATCTTCACGATAGAATATTTCCTTTCTATCAAACATATATGGACTCCCAAGTACAATACCACATATATGGCTCTACATCTAAATCAACCTCATCTATAAATTGCGAAGTGATATCAAACTTTAGACAACATTGCCTATTCACTTGCAACTGATTATCATTATGAATCCATCCTAATGGATATTTTTTCTTATGAGGTTTAGTAATTAATCCCAATGTTTTAACAATTGTCTCTGATATTAACTCTACTTGTGAGCCACTGTCAAACAGAGTATCATTTTTTGTATGTTTGGAAATTACTCTTATGTGAAAAATCTTTGTTCGTTTGATCTCATCAACTTCATTATCAACTTTTATAGATTGAACTGAAGAACTTGTACTAGCTTCATAATTTTTAACTTTTATTCCCATGACTGTGATCTTGGTCCCATCTCCCGAATTGAATCCCAAGTTTTTTTGAGTTGTTGTAGCAGTGCTTGGCTTCCCTTTATTTCCGAACTTTGATGGTTTCAATTCTAGGTGAAGGATCCAACAAAGATCCTCATTATGGCATTCTTTCTTACAATGAGTGCATGTAGCTTTTTCCTTCTTCACTGTATTATACTTCCTCCCTTTAAAATTCTCTTTACCCTTGCCTTTTTTGTTCCTTCAGTAGGTTTAAATGGTTTTACAAAATCAACATTTACATTCTCGCCTCTAAATTCAAGATGAGCCGCTTGCACACACACCTCATCTAAACTAGTTGAATTAAACGTAAGAATGGTATGTCCTAAATAGATATGAAAACCACCTATGTACTTAAGCAATGTCTCTTGAGTATCTAATGGTATACCCAAAAATAAATCTCTTTTTTGAAACTCCCGTGTATAACCTTGAACAGTTTATCCCTTTAACTGCCTAAAGTTTTGCCATGACATAATAGCTTGTTTCATATAAGCTAGAGGATAAAATTGCTTTCGTAATGCAGATGTAAAATCAAGCCAAGAGGAGATTGTCTTACCGAAAATTTTAAAATCTTGTTTTGTCTTTCTTTCCCACCACACAAGAGCGGTTCCTCCCATCCTGAGACTAGCAAGTTGGATCATAGTCTCCTCATCTATGATTTTTTCTATCCTCCAATATACTTCAATTTGTCTTATCCAATTGTCTAACTTTTCCGCATTTGGTTCTCCATCATAGAAAGGTAACTCAAACATAACATCAATCTTTAGTAAAGGCATTGCAAGCTTATGTCTATGTGTAGGCTTCTGTATAGAATGTGTCATAGAATGAGAACTAGCATTTGAAGTAGAACTTGAAGAAGAAGGAGAAGACGGTGGTGAAGGAGGAGGCTTTGAAGAGTCTCCTTTCTCTTCACTTTTCTCTTTCATAATAGGTTCTCCTAGAACATGTTTCTTTCTCTCCAAAAAATCATCATATAATATTTTGACCATTTCTAACAAGAAGAAAAATGCTTTTTCGAACTCTCTAGCTCGTGGAGAAGTTCCTTCTTCTGTCGTCATTCTTTTCTTCCTCAATACTCGTTCTATATCTGAAATGAATTCAGCCAATGATCCTTCCCTTCTTCGAGATTTGGATCTTGTGAGCATCCAATCTTGCACTTGTTATACCTTCCAACACAACCAAATCTCTGATACCAAAATAATTGATCCAAAAATGAAAGGTATTATAAACAACGTGACATTAACTTGTTGCTCATGAATAATTAAAGAGTTATACCATCATTAAACATGTTGCAAATAAGATAAGATAAAATAAAGAAGAAAGAGAAATAGACACAAAGAACCTATTAACGGAGTTCACCAATGAGTGGCTATGTCTTTGGGTCCGCTTCCAAGTGGAGGACCGCTTTATTGATCTTCAATTCTCAAGTTCTCTTTACAATTTCTCTTTTCTGCTAAAAGCAAGCTTATGTTTTATTTTACAAGACCTCCTTGTGTAGATGCACGCATGCCTCAACTATTTCCTCTCAAAGTTGGCCTCAATGCCCCTCAAAACATGAGAAATGGGCCATTAGTTCAAGCTTCTCTCACATTTCTTGCAATAAAAAAGTACCCTCACAAGCTCAAAGGGCCTAGTTTATATAGTTTTTAGGCTCAATAATGGAATTCCAACTTCCCAAAAAGATCTGGCCTCTTTTTGGGGTCAAATCCCCCTATAGATGGCCAAACAATCTCCAAAAAGGCCCAATTTTGGCCAAAACTATAACAAATAAAACCACTATGTTATAAAAATCAGAATAATCCCCCTAGGCTAGGATTTTCCCCTTTTGAATGGTCATATTGGCTATATGTCTGAGCATTATCCAAAAGGGTGCTAAGCACTTAGCCCCTCCATCGGCTCGATCCCTGGTCTCATGATAGTGGATAGGACCAAGGGACCGATCAGATGAGATAGGCCCCCATCGATCGGCCCTAGCCATTGGCCTTTGCACTTGGTCATGTGGTATTGGTCATTGGTCCTTCGGGCTAGCCCCCGGGCCAGCTCCTTGGTGGTCAACATTCATGGCACTATAAAGAAATTATAATCGACTAAGATATTAACAAGCCATGCCTCCGTAGCCAGTTCATCATCGTTATTTGTGAATTCGTTGGAGCCTAGAAGGTCGCAGGTTTGACCCCGTCCCTTGCCAAAATTTTGCACAGGCTGTCATTGGTCATCTGCAGGGTGCCACGTGGCGACCCATGATTGGACCATGTCACCGCTCTACTTCCCATTCATCCAATCACTTGTCTTCCACATCCTCCATCGTACCATCCAATCATCCAGCCACCTGTTTTCCATGTCCTCCTCCATACATCCCAGTCACCTGTCATGTGTCATTGCGATGTCATCTTGTGGTACTAACACATGTCAGTCTATATTTCCACATGTCACTGCCACATCATCATGTTGTACTTCTAGTCACATGCCACATGTCACTGCCACGACATCCTAATGATTTCATCATGACATCCTGCTGACATCACATGTCGTACTAATGATGTTAGCATTGAATTTGAATGTTGAATTTTTGTTTGTTTGAGAATTTGATCAGAACGTGATAACTTCCACATACAGTGTCCATTTGAGGGAAAAAATATATGGCCAGAATAAATGTGATGATATGGATGTAATGGAACTGGTTTCGTCTGATTCTGAGAACTTTTATTTTTGAGCAGTTTTCTAGACCTAAGAATCCTCCTAGATAAACCACTCCCAAGGACGATATGTCCATAAACTTCATTTAAGACTGGATCTATCTATGCATACCATCATGATACTTGAGTACCAAATGTCGCTCGGAATATTTGATAGATAAAATTAACAATCAAGCATGGCTTCCCTAAAACCTAGACTCCAAGTCTCAATATACCTATTTTTAAAAATTGGAGATAAAAAAAATCCCTCTAAATATATGACAAGTATGATTAGTGACCTTTTATCCAATCTACACAGAATTATTTTGGAAAAGAAGATCGCCATATGCCTAGAGAGCCATGAAAAAATAGCTAAAGGACATGTCAAATTTAGGATATATCATTCAATTGTGGATCCCTTTATTATTCTTAGGATCATTGTGGAGGAGTGTTTCAATAGTAAAACCAATATTCTATTTTGTTTTTGTTGGATACACTGACCACACTAAGAGGGGGGTGAATTAGTGTAGGGATGTTTTACAATTCCCTTCAAAAAAATTCTTAGTTAGCCATCATCATTTACTCATCACTTATTGTTGTCATTTATAACTAGTTAAATGTGAACATACATCAACAACATATACCAACAACATATATCATCAATAATTCATCACCACTAGGAACTCAAAGAACACAAGATGTATGTACAATTCTCTTTTTATTACGGACTACAATCCTTGGCTTATCAACAACAATTGAATAGAGTTAGAACTCCACAAGAGCACCAACTCTACAATGCAATATTCAACATACACAACTCAACACCAACTGAGAAGAGGAATCAATCCTCAACAGATACCAATCTTTCAACAGGTACGCGACCTGTCAGTAGTGAAACACGCGTATGTACACGCCCTACCATTAGTACAACTCACGTATGTACGTGGCTTGTCTGTACTAACTCTTGCATATCCCTTCTGAAAAATTAGGGTTTTCTCTCCAAGAAAAACTTAGATCCTTTGCAGCCTTCAATCACTTTCACTTATGTATTTCACTGTCCAATCTATACCATAACCAATCTCAACACATTCATACTCTCCAAAACATTACTCATGCTCCTCAACCATACAATATAATTCTACTTAATCATGTATAGGCAACCAATATACTATGGAAATCATATCAGTAATGAACCATAAGAGTGTTTCTCACTCTATCAATCAACCAACATAACCATATCACAACATCGATACCAAGAATGCCTTAAGAATTCACCATACAATAAGAAAGAGTATCCATCAAGACAACTATGTAACCATACCAAATTTTCTATGGCAGATATGAGCCCATAGAATGCATATCTGGAACTTTTTTCAGCCTTCAAGAACATGGCATCATCTCACACTAAAATTTTCATGAATTCCTTCAACTGTACACACTCTTTCCCCCTTCAGCCTGTGTATGTACACGCTATGTCTCACTGCATCCTGTGTATGTATGCTCTATGGCCCACTATTGCTCGCCTACTCCTTCAAAACGTAACTTTCAAAACTTTCATCATCATGATCTCAGACTTACAAAACATTTGATGCATCCATGAGATCCTCTAGTGACTCTCTCTCTTAGAATAGATCTTCAATATATGCTCAAGAGATGATCTTCACAAGAGACCCTTGCCTCTTATTTATACTCTCCAAGTATATTCCTTAGAATCATCTTCTAGGACACTTTGTCCACATAACCACTTTGTCCACATAGTCACCTATGTCCAACTTTGCCCAATTTTTCCACTTATCCATGTATCCAATAGCCACTTGACCACTTAACCCATTTTCCTCATTTTAGGGTTAACCTTCTTATAACCACTTTCCATAATTATAAAGTTCTCCATTTACTTTATTATTTAAATAATCCTCCTCAACTTTGTCCCTTCACTTTATTATTTAAATAATCCTCTTTGACTTTGTCACTTCACTTTATTATTTAAATAATCCTCTTTGACTTTGTCACTTCACTTTATTATTTAAATAATTTTTTATTTGCGAGAACTTTGACTTCTTTGACCTTTTGGGGCTTCAACCCAACATATGAGGGTCCTCCAACTTTGTAAGGCCAAAACTCTCAAACCATGAGGATTTATGTGATGCTCCACATACCACCGGAAATGGATAGACAAGAACTATCCATATAGCATAGTTTTTTCTGAAAAATTCACTAATCTTCATGTCATTATTCCACAATTAAGCATGGGTTCTCTAACCATACTACTAGGATAACTCAACCACAAAGAACCTTCCCATGAGGTCTTTCACCATAAGGGGACCAATTTGGAGTTCATCCATTTATACTCCTTATCAAACATGATAAGACAATAATGATTCAGCTTTACATCAATCCAACTATGCCTCATATATCAATGAAACCACATCAATCCATCTTCATCTATGCATCATATATCAATGACAACTCATTGATCCATCTTCATCTATGCATCATATATCATTGAAAACTCATTGATCCATATTCATCTATGCATGACATCATATGATTATGACTCCACTTGAAATCAATCCATTGACATCAAGGACAATGCATCTTCATCTATGCATCATATATCAATGACAACTCATTGATCCATCTTCATCTATGCATGACATCGTATGACTATGACTCCACTTGACATCAATCCATTGACATCAAGGACAATACATGATCCATCAATATACTATTACAAGACATTGTTCCTTTGACATCAATCATTTGACATCAATCCTTTGGCATCAATGACAACATGATCCAACAATACCCCCCTTTGGAATTGATGGCAATACCAACATTGATGTCAACACCAATCGTTGATGGAAACATGTAGACAAGGAATTTGTCTACATCAATAGTCATCTCAATCACATCAATGTGACTATCTCTCCCCCCTTGACATCAATGGAAAAGGGTCATTCTCCCCTTGGGGTCACTCCCCCTGCCTTAACTATCCTTGGGGTTTCTCCCCCTATCTGAATGTCTTTGATCTTCCTCTAAAAAATATCTCCCGTTTTGATAAAGGGATGTCACTCTGATGTAATGTTGAATATATATAGCGCATGCTCCCCCTGGGACCATCGCTCTCCCTGGAATTATGGCTCTGTGCTCTTTCTCCAAGTATAGGTCTCTTTTTCAAGTATTTATCTTTGCATCTAATAAATATCTCCTCCTAGAATCATGGGAATAAGAATGAATCTCCCTATATTGTTTTCAATATGAACAATATGCTACCACTGCAATATTCTTCTACTGCAAATGATACTGTTCAACTGGAATATAGATCAACTTCTCTTTCTATGGAAATCCTTGGACCTGTCCATGCATCAAACTTGTGCCATACCATACATCATGAAGTAAAACATATGTCAACAATGAATAGAGAATCATGAACAAAACATAAACCAAGTACATCATGTGCCAACCATTCACAATACCCATGTACATGAACCATGTACATCAATACCATATCATAGGCCATTAGATATCTTAAATGGAGTGCATCAAACGTGTATCACCACTTGTACCAAGAACGTGCATCAACCATGCACCAATACCACAACAATATGAACTATAATCAAGATGTTTCCTCATGCATGTATGCCATATCGAACATCAAACATGTTCCAATCATATTGATAGTAGGTGCCTCTAGCAATGTACCAAATGTGTACCAAACATGCATCAACTATAGATCAAGCTATTACTGATCAATGGTGTACAACATCACCACTTCATCAACTCATCAACTACATGTCCCAATATGTAGTTCAACCACATGCCAAATGCATGCACCAAGATATCCAAAAAATATGCTTCTAGCAATACATCATAAGATATATCAATAGAACTCAAATATGTACCAACCATGTACCCTAACAGGCCTGCCTCAACCTCCATTCACTACAATAACTACTAATCATCTAATAATACATGTACTATAAGTGTGCCTCAGTAGATCAATGACATCTCTATATAGCATCATCATGATATATCTAATAACCAAAGTACCATAACTTCACTGTCACAATCAACATTTTCTTCAATAGAAAAATGTCTCAATCCACACTCTAGGGTTAGTACCATGCATCCAAGATAGTATTTCAACACTCAACCATATGTCACCACCATACATATATCAATTATGTATGCCAACATGTAATCATGAAAAACCGCAACAAACCATGTTAGACCCTCCAGTAAACCATGTCATACCCTACAACACAGAGTTATAGCATCATACCATGTTGCATCTCATGTGCATAGAATTTTTCCCAAGGCTCTCTACCACATATACGTGACCTACTGCATAGACAACTCGCATATGTATGTAGCCTATTCAAAGGTCCACTTGAGCATGTACGCGATTGTTACCATTGTAACCCGCGTATGCTTCTGAAGATGACAAACTTGATTTTCTCTTAAAGTTGTCATTCTGTTCTAACTGTTCAGTTTTCTTCACCCACTTCTGAAGGTGTCTGAGCTTCTCATAACTTGAGCTCTGAGCTTCCATCTTTTCAAAAATGTATTCCTTCCTAACTTCATGCCTTCTTCTAGTCATGCTGTATGAATTCCTCATCATGTAATTTCTTCTTGTTTTCCAACATTCCTATTATTTGTGGCCAAATCCACTACAGTTGTAGCATCTCGTGGTGTGACAATGAGAAACAATGTGTCCTACTTGATCACATATCCAACACCTTAGAGTGTTATGAAATATTTCATTATCTCTCCTTGCATAATATCTACATTTCAAAGCTTTGTGACCATATTCATTACATGAGTAACATTGACCATGAAAAACATTTCCATACCTTTGCTTTGGTGTCCATCTTGAAGGTGTCTTGAATATAAATATGGCTTCTTGATGTCTTCCTACTTTTCTCTTTTGAAAGTTTCTTTCCCTTGTGTATATGGTTGACTTACTTACCTCAAGCTTCTTTGAGGTGCTTGCTTCAACATGTGTAGCTTATTTGTTGTATCCAAGACCTGATTTATCATTTGGTGATCTTTGGCTATCCAATATATCATTCAAGATTGTTGAGCTATTCAAGAATTTGCTTGACTTCTCTACTTTCTTTCTAAGATCAACAACTTCAGCTTCCAACTTAGGAAATGATTCTTCCTTTTCATTTACTTGATTCTTTAATAGTTCCTCTATCCTTCTAGCTTCTTCAATTTGGGTCTTGTGATGGACATTAACTTCAAGACTTTTTCTAATCTCATCATCTAGTTTCTTATTCTCTTCTATTTCATTATTTAGTCTTTTGATCTCTTCTTCTTTTTCTTCTAATTGAGTCTTTTTACTTTCTTCTTGTTCCTTGAGCATTTCCTTTAATCTAAATATATGCCTTTGATTCCTTTTAAGAAACTTTTTAGTGTTCTCAGAATGATAGTTATATTCTATGTAACAATGGCCATAGTTGTATTTAAATAGGCCCCATTCAACTTTCCTTTTAAGATCTAAAAGTTCTTCTTCTACTTCTTCCATTGGATAACTTTCATCTAACTCTACACAAACTATTTCTAGATTTTCTTCTTCACTTGTACATAAATATTCAACATCATCACTTTTTGAAATATTGCAATCAGGGGTTTTTGGAGATTCTTTACCTTCATTAATCTTGATGGAATTGTCTTCAAGGACTTCCTTTTTTCCAACATCATCACATTTAGAATCATTGCAATTAGATGATTTTGGATATTTTTTACCTTCATTGATCTTGATGGAATTGTCTTCATGGTCTTACTTTTTTCTTTGGTATGTCTACTCTAGCTTTATCCATAGATCCTTGGAGGAAGTGCATTGTCCCATGCTCTCTTTGATATAAATTGAGAGTACACTAAGAATGGTCTTGAGAGCCAATGCATCATTCTTCTTTTCTTCCCTTTGAGCTTCAAAATTTGACTTGTTCTGCAAAGGGACTAGTCCACCAATAGCTGCTTTCCAAGCACCCACTCCTATTTCCTTCAAATGCACTTTCATTTCTACTCTCCATGTAGAATAATTTTCCTCATCAAGAATTGGAACTTCACCATCCATATGTGTGTCCATGGATCTCCTCCAAGATTTTTAAGGATTATAGTGAAGGCCTTTTATAAAGCCAATTGTTGGACACACCGACCACACTGAGAGGTGGGGTGAATCAATGTAGGCCTCTTTTTTAATTCCCTTCACAAAACTTATTAGTTAGAAAACATCATTTACTCATCACTTATTGTTGTCATTTATAACCATTTAAATGCGAATATATATCAGAAACATATACCAGCAACATATATCATCAATAAGTCATCACCACAAGGAACGCAAAGAACAAAATATGTATGTAGAATTCTCTTTTTATTACGGACTACAATCCTTGGATTATCAGAAAAAACTTAATAGAGTTACAACTCCACAAGAGAACCCACTCTACAATGCAAGGCTCAACTTACACAACTCAACACCAATTGAGAAGAGGAATCAATCCTCAATAGATACCAATCTATCAACATGCACGCGACTTGTCAGTAGTGTAGCATGTGTATGTGTGTGACCTACTATTAGTACAACTCGCGTATGTATGCGGCCTGCGTGTACTATAGCCTGCGCATTCCTTCTGAACATTTAGGGTTTTCTCTCCAAGAAAAGCTTAGATCCTCTACAACCTTCAGTCACATTCCCTTATATCTTTCACTATCCAATATGTACCATAACCAATCTTAACACATCCATACTCTCTAACAATTTACTCATGCTCATCAACCATACAATATGAATGCTACTTAATCATGTATAAGAAACCAGTATACTATGGAAATCAAATCAGTACTGAACCATAAGAGTGTTGTTCACTCTATCAATCAATCAACATAACCATATCACAACAGCCCTACCAAGATTTCCTTAAGCATTCACCATACAATAAGAAAGATTATCCATCAAGACAACTATGTAACCATACCAGAGTTTATATGGAAGATCTGAGCCCATAGAATGCATATCTGGAACTTGCTTCAGCCTTCAAGAACTTGGCATTAGCTCACACTTAAATCTTTATGACTTCCTTCAATTGTACACACTCTATCGTCCTTCATCCCTCGTGTGTACGCGCTCTGGCTCGCTGCAACCCACGTATTTATGCTCTCTGGCCCACTGTTTCTCACGCACTCCTTCAGAAACTAGGGTTTCTAAACTTCTAAAACTTTCACCATCATGATCTCAGAATTACGGAAAATTTGATGCGTCCACGAGATCCTCCAGTCACTCTCTCTCTCAAAATAGATCTCTAATATACTCTCAAGATATGATCTTCACAAGAGACCTGTGCCTCTTATTTATACTCTCCAAGTAACTTCCTTGGAAGAATCTTCTAGGCCACTTTGTCCACGTAGACACTTTGTCCACATAGTCACCTATGTCCAACTTTGCCCAATTTTTCCACTTGTCCATGTATCCAATAGCCACTCGACCACTTAACCCATTTTCCTCATTTTAGGCTTAACCTTCTTATAACCACTTTCCATAATTAGAAAGTTCTCCATTTACTTTATTATTAAAATAGTCCTTGACTTTGTCACTTCATTTTATTATTTGAATGATCCCACTTGACTTTGTCACTTCACTTTATTATTTAAATAATCCTCTTTGACTTTGTCACTTCACTTTATTATTTAAATAATCTTCTTTGACTTTGTCACTTCACTTTATTATTTAAATAATATCTTCTTTGCAAGCACTTTGACTTCTTTGACCTTTTGGGGCTTCAAGCCAACATATGAGGTTCATCCAACATCGTAAGGCCATAACTCTCAAACCGTGAGGAGTTATGTGACGTTCCACATACCACCAAAAATGGCCAGATAAGCACTATCCATCTAAGATAGTTTCACTAACAAATTCATTGATATTCATCTAATTATTCCACAATTAAGCATGGGTTCTATAACCATACTACAAGGATAACTCAACTACAAAACATCTTCACGTGAGGGATTTCACCATAAGGGGACCACTTTGGAGTTCATCTGTTTGTACTCCTTATCAACCATGATAAGACAGTAATGAGTCATATTTACATCAATCCAACTATGCCTCATATATCAATGAAACCACATCGATCCATCTTCATCTATGCATCGTATATCAACGATAACTCATTGATCCATCTTCATCTATGCATCATATATCAATGACAACTCATTGATCCATATTCATCTATGCATCATATATCAATGGAAACTCATTGATCCATCTTCATCTATGCATGAATTCATATGACTATGACTCCACTTGACATCAATCCATTGACATCAAGGACAATACATGATCCATAAATATACTATGACAACACATTGTTCCTTTGACATCAATCCTTTGGCATCAATGACAACATGATCCAACAGTTTCATTGAATTTAGAAATGCCTTCGACATAGTTCCCAAGACTAACCTTTGGAGTATATTATAAGAGATGAATATCCCTTTCAATTTGAGAGTTGATGTAATAAGGTCATACCAAATCATTATTTCCATGTTTAGTAACAATGATTGATGATAAGAAAAAAAATGTTTTTAATATAAAAGTTAATCAAGGTTGTCCCCTGTCCTCTACCATTTTTGGAATCCTTCTTCTTTACATGGACGATATTTTTCTTACGGTGAGGAGTCCTTATGATCTCAACAAGAAACTAAAATTCTCAAGGATGTATTCTCTAGTACAAGTATGACTACTAATACTTAAAAATGAAGTTTCAGATAATTCAATTTAAAAAACCACTTACGCTAATTTCATGTATGACAACAACATGGAGGACGTAACTTTGTACAAATATCTCATGATCAATCTTTATCCCAAACTGAACTTGAACTTCACCATCTAGGAAAGGATAAATTGAGGATGGAAAGATGAGTATGGGCTTGAAACAGTTGTAATCCAATGAGCCTTTGCATATGGGATAATAAGAAACTCATATTTTAGTCTCTCTTCACTCATGTTATTCTATATGGTTGTGGATTTTAGGGAATATATGTAGGGAATAATGAATAAATATAGAGAAAATCCAAAAGTGTTTTATAATGTATAGTCTCAAAATAAAAGGATATACACATTATCATGTCCTCCTCATGAATTTATTCCTTCCTCCATTGAGACAACAACTATGAATAAGTACCTAATGTACAAGAACAAGATAAAAAATAGAGAATACAAGAGGCTTTATAATATTGCCTCAAGTTCCAGTTGAAACAACATGCAAGTCATGCAGGGCTAGCATAAATATTCCAAGTCTTGGATAAATCATTCAAGTTTAAAGGAGGATGTCACTGTGTTAAAACTATTATTACATATAAATTTAAGAAGAAATTGTTCCCCAATAATTACAATATAATAGAAAATTAAGATGTTATAATGAGGTGATCAAACTTAATCTATAAGATCAAAATTATATCTTTGTCTTAATTAGAGTAAAGAATAAAATCAACATTGCTAAAATAAGATCAAACTCTCATGAGATCCATAATAAAGTTGGACGTTGGACAATTCATAAAACATTGTGGGTTGAAATTTTTTATGTCTTTCTGTGTAAGGTATCAGATCTATTATAATAGTCGAAAACATAAATACTATAGAGAATATCAGTGTGACAACATAATATATGAAACTACAAAATCAAAATAACACCTTTATTGATAGGAGACAACGTTCACTTGCCTCTTCAAGGGGGTAACCTCTAGCAGAGAAACACTCTATTACAATAATTCCCTAGAAGAAACTTCTCATACCCTCGACTCCTATTTATACTAAATATATCTACCCAAAAGAACAATCTATAAGAAGATCACTTTAGAAGTGGAAGCTTCTATTAGGTATTATTACTTTTAACTTATTCTTCCTTATTACTAGGTATTATTCATATCGACCTTTATTATATGGAAATATATTATTCTACCTATGTGAGGGGTTAGGGAGGTTAGGTCCCTAACATGCCCTCCCCCTTGAAGAAAAGCCTTGTACTCAAGGATTCAGATGACGAAATTGTTGTAGAATGGTGGTCGGATCCCACTTTTCGTCTTATTGAGTTGTATCTTTACATTATATTAACGCTTCCTTGACGATGCATTGACGAAGAAGAGGCTCACACTGGTCCAATACTTCTTATGGATACATTCGTATGGAACCTTCTTCATCCAACTCAGGGAGACTGGTTTGAGTTTGGAACTTAGTTCCAATCACCTTCTTTAAGCATGAGACATGAAACAAATAATGGAGCTTAGAATGACTAGGTAGAGCTAAATGGTAGGCCACCAATCCCACTCGCTTGAGGACTATATAAGGACCATAAAATTTGGGAACAAGTTTTTGACAGTGTTCAACCTTGAGTGAAGTATATTTATAAGGTTGCAGTCGAAGAAACACCTGGCCCCCTTTAGAAAATTGATGTTCATAACAACCTTGTTCTTCTTGTTTCTTCATGCGATTCTGAGCCATGACCAAATTTTGTTTGAGGGAACAAAGAATAGCCTCTCGAATTGTAAGATTTTTGTCAACCTCTTGAACCTTTGAAACACCTCGCATGTATGAGAGAGTCGATGGTGGCTTTTGGTCGCATATTGCTTCATAAGGAATCATTTGAGTAGATGTATGGTAATATGTGTTGTACCACCATTCAACTAGGGGTAACCACTGAGCCCACCTATTTTTCCTCTTAGATGAAAAACACCTCAAATATGTTTCCAAACCCTTATTTACAACTTCAATCTAGCCATCTGTTTGGTGATGATATGAGGTGCTGAGATGCAATTAAGTGCCCTGTAGCTTGAAAAATTCTTGCCAAAAATTGCTAGTGAAAATGGAATCCATGTTAAAGACAATAGAATGAGGCATGCCATGAAGCTTGAAGATATTTTCCATGAATATTTCATCTAGTGTGGATGCAGTGAATGGGTGTTGAAGAGAACATAAATGAGCATATTTGGAAAGACGATCGACGACCACCATTATGATTGACTTATTACTCGATTTAGGTTAGTCAACAATGAAATTAAAAGAAATATATCTCCAAATGGCAGGGGATATCAAAAGTGGTTGGAGTGTGCCTAGAGGTTTAACTGTTTTTCCCTTTTTGCATTGATAGAATTTACATTCAACCACAAATGTATGAACATCATGTTTCATACCATCCCAGAAAAAATAATGTTTGTCCCATTTATAGGTTTTGGTAAACCTTGAATGCCCAGTTGTGGGTGAAGCATGAAGCTCATAAAGAACTATGGATTTAAGTTGTGATTGTTTTATTAAATAAAAAATGTACATTTTAGCGAAGATATTCATTGTGACAAGAGTACCCTAGAGAACCTGGAGAATTGTGTTGCAATTGGTGGATCATGCTAGAAATTTAGGGTCCTTGCACCCATTCCTAATGAACAACTTGGAGTCAATATGGTACAATGAAGGAGAGGGAGAAAAGGGACCTGTCTTCTTCATACTTCCTCGAAGTAGCATCAACAACTACATTTTCCTTTCCCTTCTTGTAAATATTCTCATAATCATAGCCAAATAGATTGGTCACCCATTTTTGTTGCTACAGGGATGAAATTAATTGTTCTATAAAATACTTAAGACTCTTATGATCAGTTTTAATTTCGAAACATTGTCTGAATAGATAAGGATGCCAAAGATCCACCACATGCAGAATATCTAACATTTCCTTTTCATAAATCGATTGACCCAAATGTCCCTCTGAAATTTGTTTGCTAGTGAAGGCCAAAGGCCTTCCATCTTGCATGAGGGTGGCCCCAATTCCTTTCCTGGAAGCATCACATTATAGTATGAAAGTGTTTGTGAAGTCTGGAAATGCTAAGACAGGGATCTAGTACATAACATCTTACAAGTCTTGGAAGGAGTGATCAACAACGAGAGTCCAAGTGAAAGAATTATTTTTAACGAGAGGAGTGAGAGGAGATGCAATATTTTCCATAATCTTGAATAAACTTATGATAATATCCCATTAAAATAAAAAAAAACATGCAAGCTCTTGAGAGTTTTAGGGTGAGGCCAATCCTTCATAGCTTAAATTTTATTAGGATCCACCCATACACCATCCATGCCGACAATATGACCCAGGTACTCCACTTCTGAAGATCCAAAGGAACATTTAGATTGTTTGAAGAAAAGTTGGTGATTAGAGAGTAGATGGAGAACTTGATCCACATGCACGATATGGGATGTCCAATTTTTACTATAGATGAGAATATAATCAAAGAAAACTAAGACAAAATGACAGAGAAAAGGACGGAAGACACGATTCATAATACTTTGGAAAGTGGAGGGAGAATTACATAGGCCAAAGGGAATTACTAAGAACTCACAATTACCCTCATGATTTGAAAATCCATTCTTGGGAATTTCTTCATCTTTCATATAGATCTGGTGGTAGCTATAACATAGATAAATTTTGGTGAAGTATTGAGCACCAATAAATTCATCCAAGAGGCCATCGATAATAGGAATGGGGAATTCATCTTTGATTGTGAGTTTGTTGAGGGTGTGAAAATAGGGACACATTCACCACGCAACTTCTTTCTTGAGTACAATGACCACATGGGAAGAATAGGGGTTGGTACTAGGACGGATAACACCCGCTTCTAGAAATTCATGAACAATTTTCTCAATTTCATTTTTCTGAGAAAAGGGATGAAAATAAGGGTGAACATTTGTTATAACCCTAAATTGCACCACACATGCTTACCTGGCATCAGGCCAACTCATATCCCTTCATTTCCAAAACATCTGTTGAACAACTCTTTGGAAATCCTCTTGTTTCAAGGCCCATGCACCCTAACCCATTACTGCACATGTGTGCACGCTGGCTGACTCACTACAACCCACATGTACCTAACAAAGCACGAAAAAAGGAAAGTTGTTAACGGAACAAAAAACTATGGGTCAGTTAACTGAAACTCCCGGCCATGCATGGCCGAGGGTTCTTCCAAAACCCTAGCTCCTTCTAGCCTATAAAAGAAGGGGTAGGGGTACCATTTGGAAGAGGAAAAATTATAGCGAAGAAACT
>ML823480.1:34990-45859 GCA_009831015.1 Picea engelmannii
TAGTTTCTTGGTAAATTGCACCCCTCTTCACTTTATATTGGAGTGTTGGATACATCATTATGGTCTGATTCTTTTGCAGCAACAACATCATACATAATCTCTCTCTCTCTCTCTCTCTCTCTCTCTCTCTCTCTCTCTCTCTCGCTCTCTTCTATTATTCTCTCTTTTCTTCTAGCTACTCTTTCTTTGTGAAAGGATAATCATTGTATTGGTTCTTGAATTTTCTACTGTGGCGCAATCACCCTATAGCAAGCTATTAATAAATAAGTGTTGTGCTTATTATCGAGCTTTCATTTTTGTCGGTATTGTGTCTTGACTCTATGCATTGATTAGTAGCTCATAGCCATTTATTGTGATTAATATTCGATCTTTTAAGTGGTTTTCTTTTCTCATTCTTTCCATCTTTCTCACGCTAACACTACATGGATCCTTCCAAGCTACATAAAATCTACTTTTCCCTTACATCTTGGGCAATTTTTACATGCTGTCCAAGACATTTCAGTGTTGTTTTTTGTCATTAATTGCAGAAAATTTTTCTTCCATAAAACAACAAAGTACCCTAGGGACTCCCCCCTTGAGATTGGCACACTCCAACCCAAACGTAGAGGGGTCTAGCCCGTGACCATTTGGGGCTTTACTCCTTGAATTAACTAATGGCTTCTTCATCGCCGTTTTTCTATTATATCAGTTCATATTGGAGGGTCAAAAAGTGTGCTAACAAATTGGTGTCATTGTCGGGAAACACAAGCCTTGGTAACACGACATCGATGATTTTTTACTTTAATTGGTTTATTTATTCTAACTCACTTGGCGGCTCCATAGTATATAGGGACAACTCCACAAGGGAACTTACGCAAGAAGATCATTCGGTTTCGATTCTCTCACAAGATCTAGTTCCGAGCTTGAGTGAACTCTAACATCTTTCCCGGAACAAGACTATTCTTTCACCATGAACTCCTCTTGATGTTGGTAAGCATACTGAGTTCTTTGGTTAGTTCTTTTCGACGAGCACTATGGCGAGTGTAACTTTGACATCTTCATATTTGGTTTTATTTTCATCTCAAGCTGGTAGTAGGTTAGCAACCGTGCTTTTTCTATCTCGGATTAATCCTATGGCCACAACTGTGAGGCCGCTAGGAAGATGGAGATTCTTTGTTTTTGACCCACTGAGTTTTGTTGCATTTCTAGACTATCCTCACGACTTAACTGCATGTAAATATCTTAAATGCTTACCTTTGTTTGTAGGGAGGTTGGGAGAATCAATTGAGGATCACTTGGTTTCTTTTTCAAAGTTGTTGGATGATTTTTAGGTGGAACATGAGGATGTGGTGATGAGGATGTTTGTGTCGACCCTCGAGGGGGAGGCACGAACATGGTACAAATCCCTTCCGGATGCCTCCATTAATGGATGAGATTCATTCCAAGCGAAGTTCATTGAACGATGGGCCGATAAATAGGACAACTTTTCCTTAATTAATGCTTTTGATAATATTAAAAAGAATGGGGATGGGATTGTCACTAATTTTAATGCTCATTTTTCTAAAATTTATTATAAATTTGTTGTTACTATAAGCCCTAATGATGTTTTTGCTTAATTTTTTATCTTGAGGCATTTGATGGAATTTTTGGTATTTTCCTTAGGAATAAGGAACCTCAAAATCTGGAGGAGGCCCAGGATGTTGCTATTAAGTTAGAAAGACATTTTATTGTAGCCTATGGCTTCATTCCAATCCATGAATTTCAACTACCAGTTGTTAAAGTAGTGCAGGAAGTCCTTGTTGATTTTTAAATGTGTTTCCAGATCTAGATAATTATATGTCACATTATAATTATACACATAAAAATATGCCAAGATCACTAAAGTCACAACATGCACAAAGTGACACAAAATTTACCCTGGGAAAACCCACAATGGGAGAAAAACCCAACAATGGAAGTCCCTGTTGATTTTTAAACGTGTTTTCAGATCTAGATAGTTAGATGTCACATTATAATTATACACATTAAAATATGCCAAGATCACTGAAGTCACAGAGTGACACAAAATTTACCCTGGGAAAACCCACAATGGGAGAAAAACCCAACAACCCTTCCTCTAGAAGAATATCCAACTAAGAACCACAAGTACAATGTCACAATGAAGAAACCCTAGCACAACAAAATGTGTGCTCATCCAGAAAAACACATAGGCAAGATAGCGCATCAATAGGAGAGAGAGAAAGCCTAGCCCAAAGGTTCAAAACCAAGAAAATAATGTCTCCTTGCTGCAATTTCGAGTTCTTGGATGTAGTAGCGAACCTTCTTGAGAAGAGGACGAGTTCTTGTCGTTGCAAATGAGGTCTAGGTGCCTCCTATTTATATCAGACTGTTGACTTCTGCCTCGGCCGACCTGAGCCTTCACTGGGGCCGACTTTACATCAAAACAATGTTATTTCACATGAAATTAATCTGTTTTCTTATCCTGGAGCCGTCTTCTCATTCTGAACTTCTTTTAGGGGTTTCTTCAGTGTTTCTTCTTGATGATTGGCTTCTTGAAGTTGCCAAAAACTAACACTTATTACTAAAGATGAACCACAACTTGCACTGTATCAAGTTCCCAGAGATGAACAAGGAGATAATGCCTCGAGCTTAGATGATCATGAACCAAAAGCTGCACCACTTGAGTCATATGCAAGTTCCATGAAGATGAAGGTGAAGATTTGAATACTCAAGAGTGTTCATGGGTTCCTTCCATTAGCAATGATGAAAAATTTCAAGAGGAGGAACCACAGGTTAACCAAGTAGAAATAAGTCAACAAGAGGCTTCATCCTTGCCTATCACAATAGTGGTTCAAGAACAGTTTGATCAGATACCATTACAACAAGAGGAGCCACTTTTGGTTCAACCATAGGATGATGTCCCTTACACTTTTCATACGATTCCGCATCTCAAGGTTGTTCTTCAGGATCTTGAGATTGATCAGGGCTTGGATATCAAGGTTCATCATGTCCTAGTTGAGCTCAAGATGATGGAGGCATTTTGACTGGTAGATTCTAAGAGCTTTGGCTCTCACGCATTCATGCTTATTACTGTTGAAATACCCTGTTCTAAATCCCAACCCAAACGGAGAGGGGTCTTGCCTATGACAATTTGGGGCATTACTCCTTGAATTATCACCTTGTTCAGCATTGTTTTTTTTGTTATATCCGCTCATATTGGAGGGTGAAAAAGTATGCTAACAAGACCCATGGTCAACTCATATTGGAGGGTGAAAAAGTGTGCTAACAAGACCCATGGTCAACTCATATTGGAGGGTGAAAAAGTGTGCCTATGATCACTAACTTGAAGAAGGTCACTACTTAGATTTTGATATGGTGGATCCCACGTTGTACAAGTAGCTGATAGGTTCCTTGATGTATTTGGTCAACATTAGGTCAGATATATGTTTTGCAATGAACACCTTGAGCCAGTTCATGGTGGAGCCGAGGTAGGAGCATTAGGTAGTAGCAAAACATGTGCTCAGATACTTGAGAGACACAATGGAGTATGGACTGAGATATCTTGGAGATGACGAGGTGAAGTTGTAGGGGTATACAGAATCATATTGGTCAGGTAGTGCAGTAGATAGGAAGAACACCTTAGGATGTTGCTTTAACTTGGAATCAACGATGATATCCTGGTTCAGCGGGAAGCAAACTTTGTTAATTTTTTTGAACTGTTATTAAGTTCTTTTCAATTTACTAGACAATAATAGCATATTCAGTTTCACTAAGAGAAACAGAATCACAAGATACACACCATTTATCCTGGGAAACCCTCATGGGAGAGAAAACCCAACAAAAACTTCCTTAATATAGATTGCTAATACAATGCCAAGATAAAAGACCAAACACTAGAGAATATCCAAGACTGAGCAATGTGCCTCTCTCTCCTTCTTCCAATTGCAGCTATCTTCAAACTTGCGCACTTGATGAGTGACTTGAGTGAGTGTGCTAATGAGGCGCATTCCACTCTTATTTATATTAGCTGGCAGACACTAGGGTGGTGTCTCTTCACTGGGCAGAGCCGACTTCTTCAAATAGTGGCTAAAGCCACTTTAATTAGCCATGGGGGTCGACTTCTCAATTAGGATGATATAATTAGGGTTTGACCAATCCACAAAAGGGCATTTGGTCATACATAAGTCCTGACATGATCAATCCACAAAAGGGGATTGATCTATATGATAATAACTCAATAATAATTAGAATACTCTTTACAGTTACAATATTTCAACACTCCCCCTTAACAAGAAGGGTATTCCACAACATCATCAGGAGAGAGAGAGAGGACAACAACATCATCATCGTCTTGAAAACTGACTGGCATATCTATAAATCATCGGAAGTTTTTATCATCATCGAAAACATCATCATTCACAGCATGGAGCTGGAGCATCATCATCATCATCATCTACATCAACATCAATTAGTACAATACTAATATAACATCATCAATCAGTACAAGAGTGATACAACATCATCATCAACAACACGAGGTTGATACAACATCATCAACAACAACATGAGGTTTATGCAACATCAACAACATCATCAACATGAGGTTGAGATAACAACATCATCAGCACGAGGCTGAGATCGCAACATCATCAACATCATCAACACGAGGCTGAGATCACATCAACATCATCATATAGCAACAGAATGAGGCAGGCGCAACAACATTTTGTGGTACTCTGACAGTCTCTAGGGATCCGCCTAGGAATCATAAGAATCCCTAGGATATAAAATCCTAACGGAGCTACCACATGGTACTTTGACAGACCGTTCTTATTGGACCTTCGGGATCTTCCCAAGAATCATAAGATTCCCTAGGATTATAAAAATCCTAACAGAGATACCACTACTGACCACAACTGGCATATACATGCACAGGTACTCTGATAGACCGTCCTTACTGGACCTTCGAGATCTGCTTAGGGATGATCAGTCCCCTAGGATATAAAATCCTAACGAAGCTACCTGTTGTTGGTCAGGATACTATAGTATCATCAACATCACTCCTCCTTTCGAGGGAAGTCCTTTCGGACAACACCAAGCTTGTCTCGGAAGTGCTCAAACTTTAGAGGAGACAGAGGCTTGGTCAACACATCTGCAACCTGCTCATCTGTGCCAACATATTGGAGCTTTATAGCTCCCCTCTGCACCATATCACGAATGTAGTGATACCAGATTTCTATGTGCTTCGACTTATCATGGAACACATGGTTCTCCGTCATATTTATGCAACTCTGTTTATCGCATAGAATCACGGTTGCTTCCATCTCCAGATCAAATAGACTTGTCAACAACTTCCGAAGCCATATGGCTTCACAACTGGCGGAACATGCTGCAATGTATTTCGCTTCTGCCGTGCTGAGAGCAATACTGGATTGCTTTCTACTCTGCCATAAAGTCATGGCTGACCCTAAATTGACACAACATCCTGAAGTGCTCTTTCTGTCAGAAACACTTCCTGCCCAGTCTGAATCAGTATAATCAATCAATTTGAAGTCATGATCTCTAGTATAACATAGACCAAAGTCCAACGTACCCTTAAGGTATCTCATCATATGTTTTGCAAAAACAAGGTGCACACGTCTGGGTTCTATGAGATACTTACTCAAGGTGTTCACAACAAAACATATATCGGGCCTGCTATTCGTCAGATGCATCAAAGATCCAATGATCTGTCTGTACAACGTAACATCAACCAATTTTGATGAAGTATCTACCAGGAGATTCAACTTTGTTTCCATGGGTGTGTTCATGGCTTTACTTTCCAACATATCAAACGTCTTCAATATTTCTACTGCATACTTCCCTTGGTTAAGGAATTTCTTCTCCGAGCTTTGCCAAACCTCAAGACCTAAGAAAGAATGCATTAGGCCTAGGTCTTTCATCTCAAATTCTGCAACGAACTTCTTCTTACAATCAGTGATGAGCTTTTCTTCTCTAGTTAAGAATAAGCCATCCACATACAACAACAATATAACAGGCTCATCATTCATAACCTTGAAGTAAAGGTTAGAATCAACTTTACTCTTGGTAAAGTGCAAGATCGTCAGGAAACTGTCAATTCTTCCATACCAAGCTCTAGGAGCTTGCTTCAAACCGTACAAAGCCTTCTTCAACCTGCAGACATGAGTCTGTGTATCTTCAACTTCAAACCATTGAGGTTGTTCTATATACACTTCTTCTTCAATGACACCATTTAAGAAGGTTGTTTTCACATCCATCTGGTGTAACTTCCACTTCATCTTGGCTGCAAGAGCTATGATTGTTCTGAGAGAAGTGTATCCAACTGCAGGAGCAAACGTCTCTTCATAATCAATGCCTTCCTTATGAGAAAATCCACGAGCTACAAACCTTGCTTTATGTTTTTCAATACTTCCATCAGCATCATGTTTTATCTTGTATAACCATTTGGAAGATACCATATCTAGTAGAGGCTTATCCAGGCACCAAACGTTTCCTTTATTGTCTTCTTCTTGGATATATGAGGAATCAAATGATCCTTTATGGCATCGATGGTCATCCACTTGGCCCTCATTCCCTTCTTGTGAGCTGCCAATTGTTGTGGATTTGTAGGCAAAGGTACAACATCCTTGAAAATATCTCATAGATCGTTCTCCTCCAATAAGAGTGTAACCCTCACTTTCCATGATAAGAAATTTGAGGTGCCTTCTAGTCTATCCTTGAATATGAGGCTAGTTGAGGCCATCTTTGAAATCTAATACACAAACTCCTAGATATGAAAATTTGACCTTAAAAGAAATAATGAAACCCTCTCTAACTGTTGGTGTTTCTTTCTGGTTGTTGATTTATCGCTATAAATCATTGAGGATATCAATTAGACAAAGAATCTCTGATACCATATGATTTTTTCAACCTAAATGACTATTGTTCTAATGTTCTCACGCTAAATAACTCAAAAATAATTTATTTACCAATAGAAAAGTAAAATTTTGATGTTTGCATCAATTACATAGTGTTTGAAAAACAAACAATGAACAAAATAAAACACTTCCAAGGCCACCTCTACAACCTGCTTTGCACCAGTGGTTGTATGGTCATTAAAATCACCTCAAACAATAGTGTATGTGTTAATGTTTAAGCCATTATTATAGTTCTTCGCATTTTATTAGATAACAATAGCATAACAGAAGATCACTGAGAAATACACAATCACAAGACACACAACATTTATCCTGGGAAATCCTCTAGGGGAAGAAAACCAAACAAAACTTCCTTATTATAGATAGCCAATACAATGCCAAGAGATCTCTTAAACTAATGCAGAAGATCCTCTCCCAGATATGTGCCACTCTCTCTCCTTCTTCTCTAACTGCAATTCCGAAACTTGTCTCACAAATGAGCAAGTGAGTTGTGTGTCTAAGTGAGGCACTAGCCTGCTTATTTATACAAGACTGGCACGTGTGAAGTGTCTATTCACTGGCAGGGCCCAATTCTCCAACTGGGTGGTTATAACCACTTTTATTATGTTTCGGGGCCTCTTTGATATATTCTGGGGCCGAGTTTTTCTTTTGCCTTTTACAATTACAATATGACCAATCCGCAAAAGGGGATTTGGTCCTTTTAAAGTAGTCGACATGATCAATCCACAATGGGGATTGATGCAATGAATAATATATCAAATAATAATAAGAATACACTTTGTAGTTACATTATTTCAACACTCCCCCTTAACAAGAAGGGTATTCTTCAGCAGCATCATGCGAGAGAGAGGGGACAACATCATCAACGACATCAAGTGGGTGAGAGGACAACATCATCAATATCATCTTGGAACACTAATTGGCATATCTATAAATCATTGGAAGTTTTCTTCATCGACAACATCATCATTCTCAAAGGAATGCCATCATCATCTGCATTAATATGTGTTAGTATAAAAACTGATACATCATCATCATCACAGCACAAGGCTGGCTCATCATAATACAAGACTGGCTTTACGTCATAGCTGTCAAGCTGGAAGCTCAGTACTCGTCTCATCTCAATGTCTTTCTTTACGTCACAACACTCAGGCTGGAAGCAAGATACTAGACTGGCTTTACGTCACAACTATCAAGCTGGAAGCACAATACTAGTCTCATCTTATCGTCTTGCTTTACGTCACAACACTCAAGCTGGAAGCAAGATACTCGTCCTACTTTACGTCACAACCATCAAGTCGGAAGCAGGATATTAGACTAGCTTTACATCACAACTATCCAGCTGGAAGCTCAGTGCTAGTCTCATCATATCATCTTGCTTTACATCACAACCATCAGGTCAGAAGCAAGGTACACATCCTGCTTTACGTCACAACCATCAAGTCGGAAGCAGGGAACTAGACTTGCTTTACGTCGCAGCTATACAGTTGAAGGCATAGTACTAGTCACACATCATCTCGCTTTACGTCACAACCATCAGGTCAGAAGCAAGGTGCTCGTCCTGCTTTATGTCACAACCATCAAGTCGGAAGCAGGATACTAGACTGGCTTTACATCACAGCTATCCAGCTGGAAGCACAGTACTAGTCATATCACATCATCTTGCTTTACGTCACAACCATCGGGTCGGAAGCAAGAGATGTCTCATCACAACATCTACTCTCCCTTTTGAGGAGGGTCCTTTCGGACTATACCAAGCTTATCTCGAAAGTACTCAAACTTTATACGAGATAGTGGCTTGGTCAACACGTCAACAACCTATTCATTTGTGCTAATGTACTGGAGCTTTAAGGCTCCTCTCTGCACCATGTCATGGATGTAATGATAATGGATCTCTATGTGCTTCGACCCGTCGTGGAATACAATATTATCTGTCATCTTTATGCAGCTCTGGTTGTCACATAGAATCAAGTTTGCTCTCATCTCTAAGTCAAATAGGCCGGTCAACAACTTTCAAAGCCATATAGCTTCGCGGCTGGCAGAACATGCAACAATGTATTCTGCTTCCGCTGTGCTGAGAGAAATGCTAGATTGCTTCCTACTCGGCCATGAGATCATCATTGATCCCAAACTGAAACAACATCCTGAAGTGATTTTCCTGTCAGAAACACCTCCTGCCCAATCTGCATCAGTATATCCACTTAATGTGAAATCACGATCTCCATCATAGCTGAGACCACAATCTATTGTACCTTTAAGGTACCTCATCACATGTTTTGCAGCCACTAGGTGAACACGTATGGGTTCTACCAGAAACTGACTCAAGGTGTTCACGGCAAAACAGATGTATCTTAGCTGCAAGAGGTATGATGGTTTTGATCGAAGTGTATCTGGCCACGAGAGAGAATGTCTCTTCATAGTCAATGCCTTCCTTTTGGGAAAATCCACGAGCGACAAATCTTGCTTTATACTTCTCAATACTTCCATCAACAACATGTTTTATTTTGAAGGGCCATTTGGAGTGTTAGCGATAAAAAACGCACTGGTATTTTGATGAGTATTTCCATCACTCTTCAAATGATTTATCATTTTCTCCAGTTTCTTTCCAGTATCTTAAGTTCATCAAGCTCCTGCTTGATTACTTTGCTCAAAAATCCTTTGTTTTTATGCTTCTGGACTTGCAATACAAGATACAAATAACAAAATGTCATTCCATTGTTTTTATGTCTTTTATACTTTGATAAAATCCGTGTTTTTATTCCAAAAAATTCCCCAAAAAGCAATAGTGATGTGTGCCTAGGTGAGCCTAGTCTATCTTAAATCAAGCCATGCAATACATCAAGCCTAGTGTTGAAATAATTTAACTGCAAAGAGTATTATTATTATTATTGATATATTATTTATAAGATCAATCCCCATTGTGGATTAATCATGTCGATAATTGTATTAGGACCAAATCCCCTTTTGTAGATTGGTCAACAGACAATTATAATAGGCAGAATAAGAAGTAGGCCCCAACAGTTAATTAAGAGACCCAGAAATATAATAAAGGTGGGTTTACCCACCCAGATTGAGAAGTCGGCTCTCCCAGTGAAGAGACACTTCACACGTGCCAGAACTTGTATAAATACATGAGGCTAGCACCTCATTTGATCACAACTCACTTGCTCATTCTTAAGAGGCAAGCTGCAACTTACCAGTTAGAGAGAGGGAGAAGAGTGGCGCATCTTTTGGAGAGGACTTTCTGTATTGGTTTGAGTTATCTCTTGACATTGTATTGGCAATTTATGATAAGGAAGTTTTTGCTGGGTTTTCTTCCCCTAGAGGGTTTTCTAGGATAAATGTTGTGTCTCTTGTGAATGTGTATTTCTTAGTGATCTTGTTCTTATGTTGCTCTTATCTATTGAAATGCAAAGAACTATAATGATGGCATAAAAATTAACATGGTATCAGAGCCAACCTAAAGGAAGCATATTTCGCAAGAGAAAAACGTCACTGTTGCAGTACCTGGAAATTAGGGTTTTTCAAAAGTGAAGCTTTTCAGCTCCAAAACCACCTAGAAAGTTGCGCCCTCCCCCAAGGATCATTTTGACACTTAGAGTGCACCTTTTCAGTGGCTAGATCTCCCGGAAAGTGAAACCGTAGTGTCACAAAGTACCAGAAAACCAGAGTTCCAGAAGTACCAGAAGTACCAGAAAACCAGAAGCACCAATCCAGAAATCCGTAGATCAAGTTTGAGGGGGTAAAAGTTGGATTTTCGAAATTCCGACCGCACCAGCTAACTCGCCTCAACTCAACGCCTCTATCCTCTAGATCAGAATTTCAAAATTCGAAGTTTGAAAAATTAGGGTTTCCTCATAAAACCCTAAGTTGCAGTTGCAGTTGCAGTCTCAGAACCAGCTGCAGTTGCAGTACCAGTTGCAGTTGCAGCCGTAGAACCAGTTGCAATCAC